>VDFB02084778.1:0-41105 GCA_007258455.2 Sequoia sempervirens
CTTGCATGTCTTGATCGGTGACAATTATTTCATCCACTGAAGTGTCTTGTAGTTCCTCAATTCTTTACCTCTTAGGGCTTGGCTCTGGTGGTGGCTCTATAGGGTCATCTCGAGGTGGTGAATCAAGATCCACAATCTTTATTCCTCCAGGCTTTCTAATTCCTTGGCCAGATTGTGATGAGGCTTTCATTATTTGTTTACCTTTTATGTCTCCAACCTCTTCATCACTGCTATTATCTCTTTTTCTTCTGTATAAGGGCCTATCAATTGGTGGTTGACAAATTGGCCTTTCTTCCACAGGCCTCACCTCCAATCCCTGGATTTTCAAATCTACCTCCAAGTTTATCTTCTTGGTTCTCAGGGAGCTCATGATTTCTCTAAAATTACTCATCAGGAAATCAATTCTTTTGTGAAATGGAGTGAACTCCATTAATGGATCATACTTTGGATCCAACTTATGCACTAGGGCCAACAATTTCTCATAGGCAATCCATTTTTCTTTATTCAATTCTTGCCTACCCAAATCAAATTCATTCCTAATCAAATCTTTAGGAAAGTTGAAAACATGGGCAATTTTGCCACCCTTGATTCTTTGTCTAAACAGAGCAAAAAATCCCTCAGGATCATGCTGCCTTACGGGTCCATTCTTCAAATGGTAATCAATAAAAAATTGATCAAAATGAACCCATCCACCCTTGGAAAATACAAAATCTGAGACAACTATATAATCAGGGAACAAAGTCCCTTTTCCTCTTCCTATCAGGTTATCTTCATGGATGCATCCGAGCTGCCACAAAACCTCTACAAATCTCATTCTTGATGGTACATTGTATAGAAGAATATGGGGGGTTCCTTGGAAACCATAAACCCTTAAGATAGTGCTTACAGGGTATGGAATGATGTCACCCCAATTATGACATACTTTTAACTCAGGCCTTCTTGTTTTGGGCTGGGGGAAATCATGCAAATCCTTAAGAATTCTTGGCATATTTACCATTAGTCTAGCCCTGAGCCTAGAAGCAAAGCAGTTGTCAAACTGCACATAGCTAGCATCCCTCTTGTTGTAAGACATATCTGCACTCCAGGCCTGTACTGGTAGCCTTTCTCCATTTACCTCTTGCCTCAATTCCATCTTCTCTAAGAAGAAGCTGACATTCTCATACAAGAACATATGCATTAACAAAGAGTACCAAAAGAAAGGAACACTAGTGTCCCCCACAAATAAGTTCAACAAACCCTCATGCATTCTTTCAGCAAGGAAAGAAGCATAATCATATACTACAGAGAAATTGGGATGCTGAATCTGAGCCCCCATAAACATATAGGCAATGGGCATCACAGTATTAGGACTGAAACCTAAAATTTGGAAAAGTGAGTAGAAGGTTGCCAAGAAATGATCAGCAAAACAATTTAACCCGAAAGGTTCCTGATCAGTCGGGCTGATATGAATCGTGGAACTGCCCGCCCTGACTAGATGAGGAGGAAGCAATTTTGATCTGAAAAAAGGTTTAATCTTGGCATACTCTTGTTTCATCTCCTCCAAGTCAATCTGGACCAACAATGAGCCATTTTCACTCAAATCAAAAACCCTCTGAATTACATCTGCATTTACATTCAGTAAAACCTCACCATCATTATCCCTTATAACCCTTGTGACAAGATCATATCTCGTAGCCACTGCCAGGAGGAGGTCAACATCAAGGAACACATTCGGTACTACAAGCTTTCCCATATCAGACCTCCAACCATTTGAAAAAGGATGAGGTGCATTTCGCTGGCCATACCATCTTCTAAACAGTTCTAAACCTGTCATTGGTACCCTAGCATCTGCAATGTTGTAGGTTCTATATCTCAACCCTTCACCTAAGGTTGTCCCTCTCGTCAAAACCAAACCCCTCTTCTTGTCGTTTGTTGACAGGGGAAATTGGTCAAGGAAATCATCATACAGATTCCTCTGCATGTAGTCAATATGGCCAGAATGTTGTTTTGTTGGTGCCATTTTAAACAACTAGGGCTTCTCGGAAAATCAAATTGTGAACAGACTAGTGCTACTCAAAACGAAAACACAGTAGAATTTGCAATTTCCCACAATTCAAGAGAAATAGTAACCCTAAAATCTTAATTCAGAAAAACCCTGATCAACACAACAAAGCTTTTCGCAAGAAACACATTCAGACAGAACAATGATGAAGAAATAACTCACAAAAATTCGCGTTCTACAGAAAATCAAACTCTTGCCGAAATTGCTTTTGAAAGCTCTATCTCTGGCTCTGGACTGCTTCGAAGATGCTTGAATGCCTTAGTGGTGAAAGTAGTCTGCAATTAAACACTTGAACTTTATGAACATTGCCAATAGACGTCTCATCCACCATTAAAGCCTACTTGAATAGTACAGCGCCAACGCCTTCAATTGTATTTGATGCAGATTTAAATCTAAGCCGTCGATCTCTTGTTTCAGTAAGATCATCGAACAGTCCTCCTTAAAAATGATGACAATGCCTTCCACATCATCCCCAGGGCCCACCATTATATGCAGCGCCAGGAAGATACACATGGCACTCGCCCGCGATATCATGATTGCTCAAGTTGGGATTGCGCGATAGCAGACAATCGTTGATCTCTTCATTGGTGACCACGATCAAGTAAAACAAGGGACAGTCTTAAGGCCTATTCGCTAAGTAGCTTTTTCATCAAGATTAAAACATCGCCGTTGATTATAAACACGTGCACCACTTAGGCGATTTAGTAACCCACTTGATAACACACTAAAGTCCGATGCATTTATTAAATCATTTTATTTGCTTTTCGGACATCATCAACCTGAGACACGTGGCGATCGCCCGCGATATCGTGATGGCTCAAGTTGGGATCGCGATATGGCAGGGAGCGGTCAGGATGTATCTATGAGGAGATCAATAGCCATCAAATAACCCCTACAAAACATTAAACATTACTTAGGAGGAAAAACCTGAGGAAGGGGATGCGGCTTAGGGCAACGACGGTCGATGACATAAGGTTGTTTTAAAAACATAAGGCACAAACCTGACTCAAACTTCGGTAAATAAAGGAAGGCCAACAATTAAATATTTATCATTTTATTAAAAGGGGCTAGGCCTTAGACGAGTTAATGAGACATAGGTTGTTTTCTTTTTTAAAAACCTTCTCCAAAAAGTAACGATAGAATAGACCCATACCAAAGACAGAAAACCAAGGGTTTATGAAAGCAAAGTAATAACTCCAGCCCTAGGCACCACTCGGATAAACAAGACCAGCCAATAATAAAAGAAATCCGGATGTAAATTTGAGGCTCCATCACAATTCACTGCCTTGTCTATGTTATTGCTTACTATTATGCTTTGGTAGATTTTTTCCAAGCATCCATAGCTTGTTCGAAAGCACTGTTTAGGTTTTACTTTTTAGCCATAGCATGAAGGCGTTGAAATTTTGATAAAATGCTTTGGTAGACATGTATGAAAAATGTGGTAGAATAGAAAAGGTAGTGAACTATTTGAAAAAATGCTTCAAAAAAATGTGGTCTCATGGTGATGGAATGCCATATGGTGCATGACAAACAGAATTGCTATGGATTGTCATGGCATTCCATCCTATGAGACCACATTTCTTTGAGGCATTTTAAAGAAAGAAATGAATCACTCTTAATCTATCTTATTACTTACTATTATGCTTTAGTATATTTTTTTTCCAAGCATCCATAGCTAATTTGAAAGCACCTATTTACAGGCTTTAGCTATAGCAGCAAAGCGTTGTTTGATAAAATGCTTTTGGTAGACATGTATGAAAAATGTGAGTAGCATAGACCGTATCACCATCGATATTTATGTAGTTAGTATGTTTTATTGCAATGTAATCAGTGATATGAATATAACCAACAAATATCTATTTTCTATAATTCATGGATTGAACTCTGTATTTTATATGCTCTCAATGTCTGTATGCTATGGAAATGCCATTTTTTTTTTTTTAAAAGTAGTATGCTATGTGTGATACTATCAACAATGTAATTATATACTGATTACTCTTTCTTTTTACATAATCTAGCATATTCCAAACTTTTCGCCGTTTGGAGCACATGAAGGAAACAAAGGCAAGACTAGGAAAGCACGGGCAACACAAACTTGGCTCTGGTGGTTATATGAAATTAGCCGCACAAATTGAAAGTATCAATAAATGAAATATTGCATCCAAATTATAATAAATTGAAAACAATTTTGGTTTTATCACACCATAGAAGCAAAATTCATGATCTTACGCAAAAATGTAGGGCACTGAATTCAATAGAGTTCCCACAGAAGAGGACCTGAAGATTGCCTTCTATATAGGGCCTAATGGAGCCGTGGCTAAACGCCTAAGAGTCTTGACTGGGCAAACACAATCTTCCATTGCATCCGACACGCAGGTAAATAAACTCAATAAAGTATATTAAAAATTGAATACTTGTGCAATCTATTCAAAATTAATTTCCACCATAAAGTAATTACATGCCTATTTGTTTTAAACAATCAAGCAATGATAATACTGCACATGACATTGGAATGCAGCCTGGTGAGGGTGGAGCACAACCTGTAGATGAAGGTCATGGTGTGCATCCCGGTACTTTAGAGCATGTAGAGCGTGATCAACATGTTGAGCATGATCAGGCTAGAGAAGATCAGGAATATGATGTGGCCCCATCAGGTAAAGATGACCACTCTAAAGTTCTTTTAAACATATTTAATTGCAATTGGTGTATTAATTAATGTAACCTTTCGTGTTTCAACTTTAGAGCATGTAGACCGTGATCAACATGTTCAACATGATCAGGCTAGAGAAGATCAGGAACATGATGTGGCCCCATCCGGTAAAGAGGACCACCCTCATGTTCTCTTAAACATATTTAATTTCAATTGGTGTATTAATTAATGTAACCTTTCGTGTTTCAACTGCAGATCAGGATTTAGAGCATGTTGAACATGTTGAGCATGAGTCTATAAAAAAGTTCAGGAACATGATGTGGACCCATCAGGTAAAGAGAACCACTCTAATGTTCTTTTAATTAATCAAATACTTTGTAACAATAATAATAAAACATATCAGTTTAACATTTCTTTCTTATTGCAGCAGATACCCCTTGAAGCTGCATCCACGTCATGAGCAAATAACTACACGTACATTAAGATCACAAGCAAGAGGGCAGAAACAATTAAAGGGGACATATATTGATTTAGAAAATGATACTCCACTTCAACTTTATGTAGCTTTCAAAAAGAAACAAAAAAAAAGTGATTGTAATCATATCATGACAACCATATTTTGATAATATGTAAAACCGAATGATTATTATATGTTAATGAATGAATGTGAATATGTTAATTAATGAATGTTATATGTTAATGAATGAATGTTATATGTTATTAATGGATGAATGAATGAATATTATATGTTATTAATGGATGAATCAATGATTAATGTTATATGATTGGGTATGGGGAATTGAGAGTGATGTGAGGGGGGAGGCGAGGGCCAAATGAGCTTCCATTGTCACGTGGTTGGCCTTGTTAAGTAGAGAATATTAAACTATAATCAAAACAAAAAGAAGCTCAATAAGGTAATGAACTTTTCAATATAAGAAATGCATCGTTTGAAGCATCAAACCAATATGCAATCAGTATGTATGATCAGTCGTTAGTCTCCGCAATGGTACATTTCCACGAATATATAATTTTAATTTTTTTTTTTTTTGCTTCTTCGTCGCAATTTCGACGATAACCACCGACGAATCAACAGAAAGGCTTGATGAAGTTGCTATAGCTACGACAACGATTTCGTCGTAACTCCCTACCCATTCCTTCGCCCTTCCAACGATATTTTGGCTTTGCTACCACACTACGCACTGCCAATTTCGTCGAACTTTCGACGAACTTTTAGTGTTCTTCCGACGCTACTCCTTGCTAATTTCATCGCAACCTCGACGAACTTTTAGCGTTGTTTCAACGCTGCTTCTTGCTAATTTTGTCGCACTTTCGATGAACTTTTGGCGTTCTTTCGACGCTACTACTCTACTATTTCGTCGCTATTTCGACGAACATTCCATGTTGTTTCCACGCTACTGCTTGCCCATTTCGTCGAACCAACGACGAAATTTTGGTATAATTCGTCGGTGGATAAACAAAGGTTTCGTCGATATTCCGACAAAATCCTGAGGTATTTCATGATGCTTCCGACCGACAATTCTTCGCCGTTATTTCAACATTTAATTTGTCCTCGGCATTGCGACGAAAAAATAGCGACGGAAATATTTTCGCCATTGTGTCGATCTTCCGACAGAGATTTGTCGAACGACCGACGAACGCCCGTCGGAAAATGGTGTCAAATCCAGTAGTGACGATACATCTTGTGTAATCTTTCTAAAATCTTGTTTAGTTCTTCTATCAACTTCTCTCTACATTCTATAACAGTAAAATGGATTAATCAAGATAATCGCCCACAAACAATATATGTAACAAAGGAAAAGCTTATTTAGATCAACAATATTAAATTTTTACAGAGTATTAAGCTAAGAAAACACCTCATTTTTCAACAATGTGAATATTTTGTGCAAAGAGGTACAACTATAAAGAAATCATAGAGGAAAAGAGAAAATAACAAGATGGGATCGTATGGTGGAAAAATTAAAAAGACAGTTCATACCTATGGATTATGAACTAGATTTGTTGAAGAAGATGCAAGGGTTGAAACAAGTGGGAAAATCAATCAAGGAGTATTCAAGAAGAGTTGGGTCTAGTAAGAATGTCTACTATTGAAGATGCATATCAGTTTGCTTTGAAGGTAGAAGAAAAGTTGAATAGAAGATTTGAAAGCAAGCAAAGAGGTGGGGGTTGTGGTGGAAAGAACAATGGATAGCCATATGGAGGTTGAAATGAAGATCAAAAGAAGGGTGAAGGATCCAGTAGCAGCCAAAACTAGAAAGGAGATAACACCTACCATATTCATGATTAGAATAATGGAGACCAAAGAGGAAGAGGAAGATCTGGACAAGCACCGGGAAAAGGAGGCTTTTGTGGAACTTATTTCTAGTGTGGAGGTATTGTGTGATATTATGCCCATGGATGTTTGTGATATGTTGATAGGCAGACTGTGGTAGTTTGATCAGAGAGCAGTACATGATGGACATGCCAACACCTATTCTTTGACAAAGGATGGGATTCGTCATAAGTTGAAGCCCTTGAAAGAGGAAAAGGAAAAGTAATGTAGTAATGCAAGAATTTGTTTGGTTGATGGAAGAAAGTTCCTAGAAGGTATGATGCATGAGCATATGTGTTTTTCATTGATCTCGAGAGTTGATAAAGAAGATACTATTGAGGTACCTGTAGAGGTTTTAGATTTGTTGAATGAGTTTCAAGCTATTATTTCTAATAACATACTTGAAAGTTTTCCTCCAGTAAGAAAGATTAGTCATTAGATGGACCTGATTCTTGAAGCCAATTTTTTGAATAAGGAAGCTCATTGTATGACTCCAACAAACAGTGGAGAGTTGAACAAACAAGTGTAAGAGTTGTTGAGGAAGGGATTGATCAGAGAGAGTATGTGTCCATGTGCAGTACTTACAGTAATAGCACCAAAGAAGGATGGGGAATGGTGAATGTGTACAGATTCTAGAGCCATCAACAAGATCACCATTAAGTATAGATTTCCCTTGCCAAGAATGGAGGACATTATGGATTGTTTGAGTGGAGCTGAGTACTTCATGATAATAGATTTGAAGAGCGGATATCACTAGATCTGGATTGGAGAGGGAGATGAATGGAAGAAAACCTTCAAAACCGAGGGCTTGTATGAGTGGTTAGTCATGCCTTTTGGGCTAACCAATGCACTGAGCACATTTATGCAACTCATGAATGAGGTATTGAAAGAATTTTTAGGAAAAAATGTTATTGTTTATTTGGATGATATTCTAATTTTTCAGTAAGACATTGGAGGAGCACTCGATGCATATCCGAAGAGTTTTTGAGAAGCTAAGGGAGGAGAAGCTATTGAATAATTTGAAGAAATGTAGTTTTGTGAAGAGAGAGTTGGTGTATATGGGATTTGTTGTCTCAGTATAGGGTCTTAAAATGGATCCAAAGAAGGTGAGAGCTATCATTGAATGGCCTACCTCCAAGAGTGTTACAGAGGTAAGATCATTTCATGGTCTAGCAAGTTTTTATAGAAAGTTTACTAAGAATTTCGGTAGTATTTGTGCACCTCTAACTAAAGCAATGAGAGGGGATAGAAAGGATTTTAAATGGACTAGAGGAGTAGTAAAGAGTTTTGATATGTTGAAGAAGAAAGTCATAGAGCAACCTATTTTGGAACTTCTAGATTTCAATAAGGTCTTTCAGGTAGATTGTGATGCTAGTGGCACTACCATAGGAGCTGTCTTGAGTCAAGAAGGTAAGCCTGTTGCCTATTTTAGTGAGAAGTTGAATGATGCTAAGAAGAAATATTCTGTCTATGATCAAGATTTTTATGCTATAGTTCAAGCTTTGAAGAAATGGAGACACTATTTGTTTCCAAAAGAATTTGTTTTATATACTGATCACTAGGCTTTGTAGTATCTCAATAGTCAAGGAAAGTTAAATCAAAGACACTTATAATGGGTTGAGTTTTTGTAGAGCTACACTTGTTTTGAAGCACAAGAGGGGAAGGTCAAATGGAGTTACAAATGCCTTAAGTAGAAGGAAAAATTTATTGATAGAGATGAATATAGAGGTTGTTGGGTTCAATGAACTCAAACGTTTGTATCCTGAAGATCCAACCTTTACAGAAGCTTGGAAGGCTTGTTTGGAACCTGTTACATTGGATAGGACAAGCTGCTTGGATTTCTTAATTTCCAATATGTGATGTTGTTTAGAGGAAGTCAATTGTGCATGCCAAGGAGTTCTATGAGAGAGAATCTAATCAAGGAGAAACATAATGGAGGATTGGTTGGACATTTTGGTCGAGATAAGACCATTGCTCTTGTCAGTGAGAATTATTATTGGTCATAGTTGCAACAAGATGTGAAGAAGTTTGTACAAAGTGCAGAATATGTCAGATGGCAAAAGGAGCAAGTCAGAATACTGGATTGTATGAACCATTACCTGTACTTGAGAGGCCATGGGAGGACATTAGCATGGGTTTTTTTCTTGGCTTGCCAAGGACACAGAGAGGGCATGATTCCATATGTGTGGTGGTGGATAGATTTTCAAAGATGGCTCATTTCAGTCCATGTCATAAGTCTAGTGATGTTGTTCATGTTGCAGAGTTGTTTTTCAGAGAGGTGGTGAGACTACATGGTCTACCAAAAAGTATAGTTTTAGATAGAGATACCAAATTTGTTGGTTATTTCTCGAGGACATTATGGAAGAAGTTGAAGACAGATTTGAAGTTCAATTCTACACACCATCCATAGAATGATGGAAAAATGGAGGTGGTGAATATGAGTTCAGGTAACTTGCTAAGATGCTTAGTAGGAGATAAGTTCAAGGGATGGGATTTGATTATACCATAGGCAAAAATTTCTTACAACAATTCTATCAACAAGAGAACTGGTAAATTACCATTCTAGATTGTGTATGGGAGTAGTCCAAGAAATGCTTCTGAACTAAGAAATACAGATAAGGGGGAGAAGAGTAGTGTTGAGGCTAAATATTTTGTTGAGCACCTGAAGAATTTGCATGAAGAGGTGAAGAAACATATCAATAAGATGAACTCACAATATAAGGCTAAGGAAATTTTGAAAATGAGGTATAAGGAGTTCCAGATAGGAGATGAAGTCATAGTTCATTTGTGAAAGGAGAGGTTTCTAGTTGGTACATAAAAGTTAAAGATGAAGAAGTTTGGACCATGCAAGATCTTGAAGAAGCATGATTCAAGAAATGCATATGAGGTAGAGTTTCTTGATGAAATTCATATTTCACTTGTGTTTAATATTTCAGATTTAATAGAATATCATGAAGGGGGAATTGATGAAAAAACAATAGAAGCACAATGGAATATTCTAGCAACTACTTCAGAAAAGGAGGAGATAGAAGAAATTTTGGATAGTCGTGTGGGTAGAAGCACAAGGAACAAATAGTATGTAGAGTACTTGGTGAAATGGAGAGGAAGACCTGTTGAAGATTCATTGTAGTTGTTGAAGATTCATTGTGGTTGTTTGAGGCTGAGGTTAACCGTTTGGATTTCCTTCTAACTCCTAAGAAGTGACATGGTCACTTTTTGAATTACCCTGGGTGTCTGATGTAGGAGCATCCAACAGTGTAGGGAAATCTTGCATCACCCAAAAAAATGTTTTCCTTAATTTCTTTAGTTGTTTTGAGTTCCATGATGGCACTTAAGGTGTGTAAGACAATCAAGAGTCAGAAAAGTAAAAAAATGGTCACCTACTATTTTTAGTAAGTGGGCCTAAATGGGCTTGTATGGACCTAAAAATTTACCCCAAGGAGCAGAACTAAAAAGAATTTTTGGTCATGAAATAATCGTCTCAATACCCTGCATGGTTTGGGAGATATTAAAGTTTTCATCCCAAGAAATTTCTCCATTGCAGCTTCAAATTTAGATATGAAAATATTAGAGGCCACGAAACAACTCAAAAAGTTGAAAAACCGACCTCTGGTGTATACATTGTTGTAGATCTCTTCGAAAGCTTTCCAACGACATGTTATAATAGCAAATCAGACACCTGTACATAAAGTTATGGCCCTGCGAAGTTGCCCCTCTAAAAAGTGAATTTCATTAAAATTTCTTCCTAGGCAAGAAATCAAATAGCAAGACTTTTGGCGCCAAATCAAAAGATAAAGTTGAACTTTCTAGAACATTCTAGAGTGGTTTTTGGGTAAAATAAAAGGGTTAAGTGGGGGGTTGTAGAAGGTGGCTCCATTAGTGCAGATTGTGGCTTCGAATAATATATTTTATTTTCAGAGTTAATTCTGTTGTAATGAATCAAGCCCATGAGGTTGTAACATGTAAGTTTTGAATCTGTAATTTTATTTTCTGAAAATAATTGAAATTGAGTTATTTTTCTATCTCGCATCTTCTGTGTTGGTATCTATTGTTGTAGTTTGTGTGGGTTTCGGGCGGTGTGGCCTTCATCATTTTAGATTTTGAAACTACCAGTCTTGGTGATCCAAATGATGTTTGGAAAATTAAGTTTGATGGAAGTTGTTCTTCTACAAGTTTAGGAGCGGGAATTTTTTTCATTTCTTTGCAAGGAAAATTCTTTCCTTTTTCTTCTAAACTCCAGTTTGACAATACTAATAATACTGTTGTGAGCCACTACCCTCTATGATCCTGTTGAGCCTATGCATTTTGATGTTTCGTGTCTACTATTCCATGTTCCTCCATGTTGGATGCTATTCTTGAGTTAGGAGGGATGGTCACTTGAATGATGTTGGATAAGGTTAACTAATTTTTTTTTATCTATTTAATGGGTATTGTGATTTCTTTGTGATTATCAGATGTGTTATTTTTCTTAGTTATGCAATTATTGGTAGTGGCACTATGTATATTAGAGGTAGTAAGCTATAAGGGTTCTTGGTGACTGGTAATTGGCTTACTTATGGATTATATTTTTTGTGGTTAATCATTCGGTTTCATATGATGTCCTCTGGTATGATCTTTTGATGATTCAAGATGATTATGAGATTTAGTGTTTTGTTGATGCATATTCACTTATTGAGGATGGCAATTGATATAATTTTGATTTCATGTTTGATGATGGGATTGATACATATTTTAGAAGGTATTGATGCAATTGTGGATGTTATGTTATTCATTTAATAATATTTGATATGGTTATTGTGACTAATGCATTTCAAAGCAATGTATTATATAGGATAGCTAATGATTGACCAATTATTAGTGATGAAATGTGAATGTAATGTATTTATTATATATATATTATATGTCTGTCATACTGACACATCTTGATGAGTGTACAAGGATTTCTAATACCGATGGAATTGAGGGGATTCACTTAACCACCATGTGTTGTGTGCATGGGATTCTATGGGTTATTGATTTTTATATTGAGATGTGCACTTTTCAGATGGGGTGTATATGCTGTATGTTTGTGATTATGTTTTATGTGAGTTTTGAATTTCAATTTTAGAGAAATGAAATTTAAGTGTGTTTAGGAGGAACTAGGATGTATTTTGTGTGCTAAAAGTTAGCCTAGGTCCTAAAGGTATGGGTGGGGAGGTTATTTTTGTTATGTGCAATCTTTTAAAAAGTATTTTAAAGCTTATTTTGTCCCCACTCATAAGAGTGACGAAAATGGGTGGTTGGTTATGTGGTTGGGGTGGTTATGTGAGGGAGTTATTTCTCCCTCTTCTTTAAAGATTCTTCCTCATGAAGAGAGGGAGGTTACCTTGCTTATTTTGGGCTCTTGCTTTTTGTGATCTTGGTTGGTTTTTGCATTTGAGAAATCTTGGGAGAAGGAGATTGTGGGAGGAGACTCTCTTTCATTTGTTTCTTCCATTAGTTGGATCATAGCGTTGGAGGCAATTCTTCTTCTCTCTTGTATTGTAGTTCTTGTATTCTTAGTGTTATGTTGTGCATCTTTAAAAAAGTTTTTGGTATTGAGGGTTTTGTTTTGAGGAATTTCTTTGGGGATTCTTGATATGTCAAGTCTTGTAAACGTGTTGTATTTTGTTTTTGATGTATCCTTTCTTAGGGGAGGTGACCCCCTCTTGTATAGAGGAGTTTTGGTCCTCCACGTGTGGGGTCTAAGTGGGAGATTGCTCCCTTGCATTGGAGCTTTCATTTGGGATAAGAGTATCCTGTTTAGGTGATGAGCATCACTGAGGGTATGAGTACCCTTGTATTTATGGGATATGAGTATCCAATTTGTATTTTCAGTTGTGTGCATGAGAGGAATAAGGGATGTTGTATTGTGGAGGTGTTGGTATGGGATTTTGTGGAGAATTATTGTGGAGACGTATACTTGATGTTATATATTTATTTCACCCATGTCTGGTCAAGCCCGCACTCCCCCTAAATGGTTTACCCTTAGGGTAAACCAATGTGATAGTTGTTACTTATACTTTTGGTGTGATGTTACATATGTGAGTACATGAATCAAGCCAAATGTGTTGTTGTGTTGTGTTCTTTTGGTGGCTATGTATAGTAGAAGGAAAGTTACTTCAAATACAAGTTTTGTGTATTTTTGAACTGCAAATACCATTGTTTCCTCTTAAATATAATAGAAGAATCATTGTTATGTAGTCTAGGGGACTTTGGGGATTGCTAAATATTGATAACTATGGAATTAAATTGAAATAGAAAGAAATCTTGGTGAATGTAGCAAATTACGTATGAATTACTTAGCTTTTTTAGGAAGGAAACTTATAAGAATTTGTGTGGCGAATTAGGAATGACAGATAGAAGCATTGTTTTAGTTTTGTTCTTGTAAAAAGAGAAATTGAGGAAGCATTTATTATTGAAGTACAATGTTAACTAGCCTTGTTATTAAAGTTTACACGTGATTTGAAAACCTCATTCTTGAATGATAATAGAAAAATTAAGTTATGAGAAACTGATGCAAAATATATACTGCTGACTTATTAAATTGTCAGATTTCTGCATGACTTGTTTTTTAAAGTGAAAAGTGAAAGTGATAGAAACTTATTGTAAAGAAAGGAATATGTTTTTTCCTGAAATGAAACTTCAATTGGCGTCAATGGGATTGTGTCATAGTGTCGGTTGTGACAGGAAGTTTAAAAGTATAACTGTTTGCATGTAGGGAACTCTAGATACCATTTGTTTTCGGGCTAAGTCTAAGAAAGGTGGAGAAAACACTAGATATCATTTGTTTGCATAGGATAATTCATTCCAAAAAAGAAAAACTTCTTCCACCACCTTAATAGATATACACCCAGGTTATATTGTTATGGTTTAATCTCTATTGGTTGTGCTTTTGGAGCCAAGCAGGGACCTTGCTTAAGGAGTTAGACAATGTAGTATTCTTCTTTCTTTCTTTCTTTTTTTTTTCTTTTCTTTTGTTGTTGGACGATATCCCCATCAACCTGCGCTTGCATGGTGCCTCATCGATCATAGAGATTCTTCTAATTTCTGTACTAAAGTTTTTGTAGGTTGCTAGTTAAGTTGTGGTTATGATATTGTTTCAGGATTCAACCGTGTAGTTTTACGAGTCAAACTCATTAACCCATGTTTCATGAATAATAGTTCACACAAACCCATCTCATGTTTTTAAGTTGTGATTGTTAAGAGCATTCAACAATGCGTCCATCATGGAATTCTGCATTTGTTGTAGCAACGAGCTCCTTGATAGGAAGGCGTCCTTGAACCTTGCCCTTTCTCTATGATTACAGTAAGCACTTTGTCCCGAATGTAACTTGCAAGGATGTGGATAGTCTCTATATGGAGTCATTATCCATTGCCTTAGTCTCTGGAGACAAAGTTTGAATTGGTCATTCCTCTTTAGCTGTGAGTTTTTCTATAGAGAACCTACCAAAGAAAGCTTCTGAATCGCTGTCCATTGATACCATAGGGGTGCCTGACACTCCATTTTAGCATAGCGGTATCCTTGGGATAAAACCGTTCCTAGTCCATTCAGGTAGTTTCAAATGAAATTGTAGTTGTAGGAAAGAATGTTAAATGCAAGAACATTAGTTAGTTGATAGTTCAGGTTGAGTCGACTAGTGTCAGGAATGTCTGTGAGTTGCACTTTAAGTTTGTAAACAAATAAAGGTTTCCTCGTTAATATTAATCAACCTTTAAAGAAGAGAAGTTATTAATTGGGGTAACGTTTAAATGTAAGGATTACAATGAGCAAGACCTTTTCTAAATGGGAGTTAAAAGGAGAAGTTTCAAACATAAAGGTTTACTTATTAATATGGTCCATACATATGAAACGTCTTATAGAGAATGGAGAAATTTATAGATTTTCATGAGGTTAGTTTAGTCATATTTAATCATTTTAAAATTTAAATTACAAGGTACACATTATTAATTCTAGATCTAACTTCCCTTGGAAATCGAAGGTTGAATTAGGATCCTCTAAGATATTCACCTCCCTCAAATTAAGTAGGAAAATAAGTAGGGTACTTGATGTAAAAAAGAATAATGTAATTAATTAAGTTGAACTCTCTATCTTAAGTAAAATAAAAGGGGAATGTCTAAATTATTTAAAATAGAGTAAAGGAATTTAAAAGATCATCAAGTAAACTCATAAAAGAGTATATGTGTGTCATTACACTTTAGAGAAGGAGCAATTAGTTGAAAAACTTATAGCCAATTAACCCATTATTTTAATATATATGTATATATGTATATGTATGTTGTATATAAATGTAGTGATAAGATCTAGAGAAATGGATGAACTCATTTTCAGTTAGTGTACCCTTGTTGGTTTGAGGAAATCATTTCAAAAAATTAAGTTTGGTTAAGTTTGAATTTATTTTTCCCTTGAATATAATCTTCACAAGAATTATTAATCTTGATCATAAATTGTACCTCTTGGGTATTGCATAATTCTTGAAGCTTAGGGTAATTTGTTGCTGGCTTAAATGGAGTGAATATCTTTTATCATTGAGATAGTAATGTAGATCTATTTCTTTTAATTTCAAGTCATACTTGAATACTTATTTGGTGGTAGTGATTGTTTATCATTTGTATTTAATTTGGAATAGGATTGGGGTAAACCTTAGCCTTAATGGAAATTTAATAGTATTTCCAATATTTTTTTAATGAGAAGATTAACCTTCGTTTGCAATATGATTCTAGAACCCTTAGATCAAGTTGTGAAGGCAATTTAAATGAGGTTGGTTAAACACAACCCAATGGGTGGATTATTTTATCCCTTAATTCTTAACTAGAGGCAATTTGAAAGTAGCAATGTTGGAATAGAAACACTTTGTAATTATCTTTTAATTATATTTCCTACTTAAAGGTTATGTAAGATTTCTTATTTAATATTGTTTCCTTATATTCCCTTTAAACTCTCAATAGTTAAGTCTTATTTTGCAAAGTTATGTTCCTTAGTTGTTTTGTGGTTTTAAAGAAGGTTTGTAGTTCAAAGGAATAAACCTTGCCATGTCTTAGAGATGATTATGTCAAAAAGCAACAACAATCCAATTCCATATCATCTAATGAGGTTGAGAAAATCAACTTGGGAACTGAAGCGAATCTTAAAATGGTGAACATTGGAAAATATTGTACTCGTGAAGAGAAAGACCAATTTTCTAAATTTTTATGGCAATACATTGATGTTCTTGCATACTCATATCAAGATTTGAAGTCTTTTCGCCCATAGAAAGTTCAACACGAAATTCCATTGAACACGAGATCATTTCCTTATAAACAAATGAAAATGCATTATAATCCTAACATTTTTAGAACCATTCTTTCAGAGATCCAAAAGATGCTTAACGCCATGATCATATTTCCTACCCATCATTCAACGTGGATAGCCAATATTGTTCCAGTTCATAAGAAGAATGGGGAAATTTGCATATGTGTGGATTTCCAAAATTTGAATAAGTTATCATTGAAAGACAACTATCCTCTTCCAGTGATGGATCAAGTCTCACAAATGGTAACTAAATCTGAGATGCTATCTATGTTAGATGGTTTCTCAAGGTACAACCAAGTAGAGGTCAACCCAGATGATCAACATTAGATTGCTTTCATCACACTATGGGGTACTTTTTCCTACCGTAGAATGTCGTTTGGTCTCATTAATGCTAGTGCTACTTTTCAACAAGCAATGGACTTAGCTTTCCGTGATGCCATGGGTAAGTTCATTGTAGTTTATCTTGATGATCTAACAATATTTTCCAAAAAATGTCAAGAGCATTTCAATCATTTGAGACAAATCTTAGAGAGGTGTCGGCAACATGAAATTTCTTTGAATCACAAGAAGTCAATTTTTGGGGTTATAGAGGGCAAGCTTCTTGGTCACATTGTGTCCAAGGAGGGTATAAAGATTGATCATGAACCGGTCAAAGCAATTCAAGCTCTTACTCTACTTGTAAGTAAGAAAGTAGTTCATTATTTCTTCGGTAAGGTGAATTTCCTGTGAAGGTTTGTCCCCGACTTTGTAGAGAAGACACATCATATTGTGAATATTATGAAGGGAAATACTACCTTTCATTGGTCCGCAAAAGGTAAAGTTGTGTTCAATGATATCAAAGAAGCTATTGTGCATGCACTAGTGTTAGTCTGCCTAGATTACACTAAGGAGTTCATTATGTATAGTTATGCTTCTGAGCATACACTTTCAACCATTTTGATCAGTAGAATAGTGAGGGGTTTGAGTCCCCTATTGCATTTCTGATTTTTCCATTAAAAGCTCATGAGATGAAATACTCTCAAATGGAAAAAACATGCATTTGTTGTGGTTAAGGTAGTGAAGCATTTTCAGTTCTACATACTTGACAGTCATGTCAATGCACTAGTGCTTGATTCTACCGTCAAGTCCATCTTGACACAACAAAAATTTGGTACAAAAAGGGGCACTTGGATTACCAAAATTCAAGAGTATGACATGGACATAAAGCTCACCAAGTTGGTGTGTGGTAAATTTTTGTGCCATGTTATTGCTGACAACAATCTTGACAACAGTCTTGATCAAGTTTCCAATTATGAGGAGGTAAGCTCTAAAGATATTCCTATTGTTCTATTTGTTAGTACAACTAATGAATGGTATTCCAATATCACTTACTTTCTAACATATGGGGAATTTCTAGAGCATTTAACACATAAGGAGAAAAGGACAATCAAGCTTAAAGCAACAAATTTTGTCTTATGGGACAATGGTTTGTACAAAAGAATCTTGGGTGGTACTTTTCTACGTTGTGTTGACAAGGCTCAACAAAGCAAGTTGTTGGAATTTTTCCATAACTTGGCATGTGGAGGACATTTTTCTACATTAGTGACTGTTGATGCCAAAAATTGACGAGATAACAGTGCCTTTATGGGAAACTCAGTTCAAGGGGGACCCCTTTGCGCCAAACTGAGTGACCTCCGGATTTTAAAGAAGCTGACTTCTTCTATATAATGGTTTTTGGAAAGGGAAAAGGAAGCAGATATAATGAAACAAATATTAATCTAAGGTGATGCGCCAAAGCTCTCTGATAGGCACGATAAATCATAGACTCAAGGGCCTGAATGTTATTGATATGTTCCAAAACACCGGAAGCTTAAAGCAATAGCATGAACAATTCATTTAATTGACATAAAACAGTATCGCATACATTCTTACTGCTAAGAAGAGTCATTAAGACATGATTTAGACCAGCAAGTTTGCATTCAATATATAGAAGTCTCCTCAAATGAAATGCTTAAGACAATAAAAAGCACAGTTCACAGTTTAATCAATACATGAAAAGTAGAAAGGCCAAACAATAGGCACAGTCTGAAAGTTTCTTGCGAATAAACATGCAAAAGAGGCCTGACGTCTCTTGCTAAAACCAGTATTCTTCCTAAAAATCTTGGACCATTTTCCCTCAACAGAGAGAGTATATATAGCCGGAGAGAAAAATCGCACCGCCTGGAGAGTTGTAACAGAAAGATTCCACAATCTCCCGTAATGATGCCCGAATAAGAATATTCTCAATGCCGCTATGAGAGCAGCCAATCAGAGCACAGCATCCAGTTGGTCAGTTATAGGCGTGCCCTTTGTAATGATGGCAGTGGTCCCAACCAGGCTTCGAAGCGACGAGTGCCACCCACCGCCCTAGAGAACCATGGCGAGCAGCAGTCAATGACACTATCCCGCTCGGCCATCTCACAGCTTGCTTTGATAATTAATGTAAGGCACGTGGTAGCAAACCGCGGCCCGAATGAAAACTCCTCCTCCATCGACTGGGAGCTTGCGGAGAAGTGACACATGTTCAGGGGACGGAGGCTACTTTGAAAATGGGGAAAGGCCGCATGAACCGGGTGGCGAAAAATGCGTGGCCGCGTTTCGCAACCCGTGGTGCTTTCGTCCCTGCTGTTGTTTTAAAAGCTGTGAACCGCTAACATGTGAGCGAGGGTAGGTCCCGCCAGGAAATAAAGAAGGCCAATAGAAATCTTTCGCAGCCCGCCGCAGCATACTCTACTCTTGCTAGGGAAATATTGCGATACACCGCCACGTACAAAGATGTGGGCCCCGTTTCACAACCCGTAGGAAACATAAAGCAACAGAAAATGAAAAACCCCGCAGGCGAGACACGTGGGCGCCCAGCGCAGCATCTCAGGAGCCGAAATGGGAGTCGCTTGCCAAAGTTGCGAAGCGAGGAATGCACACAAAGGGAAAGATCAAAACCTGCCGGGAAGCCGAAGAAACGCGGAGACGCGCAGGTCAGCGCATGAATATGTGCAAAAAAAAAGGGGCCCGAAGGGAGCTGCTTGGAACATTATTTCAACAGCTTTTGGTGACTCACAGGGGCGTTTCGGATAAGGAACAGAGAACCCAAAAAAATCTCTGGTTCTATAGACCAGAGCCTTCCTCTATAGGGCAAATGGAGTTAAAGCTTTGAAAGTGCAGCTTGCAAAGGCGCCCATTCATTTTCGGACGGCTTTGCCATGCTGCGCAAATTCTCTTGTGCCCCGTGGAGATTAATAGCTTCCTTATGAGGCAGCACCTCTGGCAGGCCAGCGCCTGCTTGTATGTGGAAAAGCAGCTGAGAGAGCGGATGAATGATTGCCTCGATATCTACTGCTGTTGGGGGGCTGCCGAGTTCCTTGAATGCCTCCGGATCGTTCTCCTTCTGCTCAATGATCTCGATAATCTGCGCAGCCGTGGCAATAGTGCCATCCTCAAGAAATGGAGACGGAAATCCCAACCTGCCCAACTCAGAGAAACTCCCTCGAATGCCATCCAGCGCTTTGTTTAGAAAAGCCACTGCTGCCTTAGTACGCTGGAAAGCGGAGTGGCAATGAATGAACCTATTTGCTGTTTGAGCTGCGGTGTCCCTATCTTCGATACCTGCCCCGGTGAGGATCTCATCTGAGACCGAGTATAGCTTATTTAGCAAGTCCCTTACCTCAGGAACCTTTTCCAAGATGAAACGTGGGAACTGTTCCATTGTGTCATGGGCCTCCTGATTGAGTTTTAATGCCTTGTCGATGAACCGGAGGGTAGGTTGCAGATTTAGGCAGAAGGCTTTGATTTTCTCCCAATGAGAAATGTACAATTTCCTAACCAGTGGGATGATATCAGGTTGGGCAGGGGCTGGTAGCAGAGAGGTCTTAAGCGAAGAAATCTCCGTGTCTCTTGAAATGAGGGCCTCGACAAATTCTGCCTTCTTCTTCTCGGATGCCAACTACTCTGCATAGCTGCTCATTTCTTTGTGCCAATTTTGTTCAGCTCTAGAGTGGTTAGTCGATTGCTCTTCTAATGAAGTTTTTGTTTCTCAGAGCTCATCTTCTAGCTTGGTCTTTGTTTCTCGGAGCTCCTCTTCCAGTTTAGTCTTCAAACCTTTGAATTCGGCCTCTTTTTCCTGTACCTTTTGCTGATACTGCTCTTGTAGGCGTTCCATCTCTTCACCTTTCTCTACCAGCTTCTGACTGTACTCAAGGCAGAAACGTTCAAGCTCCTCCTCTATTGATTGTAGGCTCTGTCGCGCTGCTTGGTTTTGATTCTGTAATTCTCTTAATACGGCTGGGTCGGCTACTTGGGTCTTTGCAATTTCTCCCTGAAGCCTGTTTCTCTCATTCTCTGCTGTTAGCGCCCTTTCTGTCATTCGGGCGATATCCGCCTCTAAGGATTTCTCCTTTGCCTCTAGAAAACTCACCCTGTCCTTGGCTGCCTTGAGCTGTTCATCCTTCTTCTTCAACTGGCGACCAGTCTTTAGGAAATCAGAAGTGACCACCCGTTGTGTCTCCTCCATGATTTCGACTTTATTTTGTGGCCGGGCCATCTTCATGTCCAGTCCGACAGCATAAATATCATAGTCCTCTGGTTGCATTTCTCCCTGGGGCTTGTTTATCCTTGGGTACATAGTTGCAAACTTTAATTCTTGGCGGGCCTCGTCATACGAAGCCTGTACTCTCGGCTTGGCGGGGGCATTGTCATCCTTTGCCCTTCGTTGCCTCATTCTATTTGCACGCACTTCCTTCCCACAATCTATCTGTGCAATGAACTCAGCTGGTGATGAAACCAACCCACCTGCGAAGGGAACACCGGAAGGTAGGGCGTAGGGATAGGTAACTTTCATAGGCGCCCGCATTTATTTCTTCTGGAGGGTGACGGTTTGCGGAGAAAAGTGTGGCACGTTCCATAGCTTAGCCTGGGGGGTTTCAGCATGGCTAGATATTTGCAACGGCTAAACCAGAGATTTAGTCGTAAGGCCTATTGGCCAAGGAAAAAGAGTCATTGCCTGGGGCTCGGTTTGCTGTGGTGGGAAGGGATCTGTAAGCATTTCAAAAAAAGAGTGGGGACCGATGGGAGGAATACTTTCGGAGAGCGAGGTGAGGAAAGTCTGGGCGGAAGCAGTAGGCGTTAGCATGCTCGGAGGGGTGATTATAAATGGTTGGGCTTGCGAATATTGGGCAAATCCCCCAGAATAAGATAGGATAGAAACAGAGGGTGGAGGGCTCGGATGAATGGCAGGAGTTGCCAATTGAGCAGGGACGGACGTGAAAGAATGAGATGTAAGAGAGGAAGGAGCGAAAAGTACCTGCTGACTGGTCGGCGGTGGCATCAGGATCGTTTGAGACTCGCCCGCAACCTCTGACATTTGACTAGTAGCGGGTGCCTCTTCTTCGGCTGGTTCATGTGAAACTGTCCCGACAACACTTTCTGTGCATTGCCTCTTCGCGGGGGGACACTCACTAACCTCGGCAATCGGATCCTTCTGCTGGGGCACTAGCCTGACCGGTTTAGCGGCCCATGTGCGTGTAAGCGAGCCCCTTGATATGTTAAAGCGCACATTAGTGCCCACATAGGCGGGATGCCCGGGGGCATCACCTTCCTGTGAAGATATCGCCGTCTCTTCCTCCTGCTCATTGGAGCCTTCTGCTTCGCTCTTGTTAGCACTGGAGGTCGGGTTGGGATGTCCTTCATCCCAGTATCTTTCAAATTCCTGGTCGTCCTTCAATTGATTATAAGGAGCTTTTAACTGCCCTATTTCCTGGCGGTATCTCCAAAAAGCTTTTATTTTTTCATCGCTCCATTCCTCGTCCACTTTCAACTTGTTATGCATGTTGCGCTCTATCGGAAGGTTGTCCCTGGCCACGGCCACTGGAAAGTAGAACTTGTGCCATGGGCCCTTGGTATCCGGCATAGGGATTTGTGCCAATTCAACCAGATCTTCATCTTTATCAGTTCGGTTATTATGCCGCTTCTCCCAATATGGTCGGGGAACATGCGAAACTTTCATACGCGGCTCAGGTAGGTCATTGAAAGGGTTGTAATCCCACTTATCATTTACTAATACTAGCCCTAGGTGTGCCAGCTTGTCCCCTAGCAGCTCATGCGATCGCTTTTTGGCAAGCGTTATTGACTTGAAACTCTTTGGGTAAGTGAAGAATCCCTTCTTCTTCACACTTTCGCTGCTACAAAACATGAAATCAATGACGCATACCTGCCGGTAAACCTCCAGTGCGAGCACTCTATCGGTGATGCAAGCCGAGAGCAGGAAAGGCCTACCAATAAAGCCCCTCATTCGAAGGATCATCAAATCCTTGCCCAGGAACAAGTCACAAGTGGGGGTGTAGCCTTGCAGAAATCTAGTCTGCTCAGAGTTAAGCCGGAGAATATCACCCTCTCCGATCAAATCATTCAGGACCAGGGCTATGAAATAGTCCGCGAAGGCATAGTAGTCATATGTTGTGGAAAGGTAGGGTGTCCATGTAGATACCGGCTTTCTTTTATTCTGCTCGTCAAAAATTGATAGTGGGATAAATCGGGCGAAGAAATCCGGATTCTGATGCAGGAACATGTGGACCAGGTAGGAAAGAAATCTAAATTTCTTCTCCGCCTGATAATTCTCTATTTGCTGTATCATTTCTTCGACCATGAACTCGGCAAAATCATACCATAAAAGTTTATGCTGCCTGCAAAACTGTATTGCAGGGCCCAGCTGAAAAGCCTCGATCTTCTCATCGGAATCACGGCCGCAAACAAATGCCAGCATGGATATGGGGTCTTGGAGGTCATCGCGGAATGAACCGCGCAACAATGGGATGCTCGGTGCCTTAGCGGACATAGTACCCTTCTTACTAGTCTCCTCTAATAGGAAATCGGAGCCGGTTCTCATCCTTTTCCATATCTTTTCCCCTTTGTTTGGGCGGAACTGTTCGATTTTCTCCTTTCTTGTCCTGGGGTCAGGAATACATAACATATGCCAGATGGCTTCCGGGCCGATATGAACCCTTAAATTGCGACCCTCAATGCAGTGGGTCTTTGGATTATAGCGTTGAACAACTGCGTCGACTACCTCCGGGCAATAGTGCACGAATGAGACCATGTATTGTGGAAGACCGCTATACCAGACTCTACTTGCCGTTGCCTTTTCTGCCCCTGGTGTTGATAACCTTGCGCAAGCCACCTCTCTAAGAGATTTAGGGTTCTTAGCAAGCTTTGGGTTGTAGATATTAGCCCACTTTTCTCTAACCTTTTTCGGGTTATTCCACTCTTTGGGCCTCTCCAGCTCCTCTGTGTTGGGTCTTCTCACCTTCTGGGGTATACCAGGAGTGGCATACGCTACATCATCGTATACGTAAACCTCAGCGGAAGAACGAATAGTCGAATACAGTTCCTGGCTAATCCCTTCCTCTGCTGGCTGAGCTGAAGATTTCGCCATTTTTCTTCGCGGCAGAACTTGAAGGTTCGCTGGCCTTTGAATACGCTTGCACTGGAAATACAGACAGAAAACACTTCGCGCACTCCTTAGCTTTTGGAAAAAGACTTAGGAATAATAAGCGTTTTCATGCAATAATAGCAACTTTCCTCAAGGTGGTAGGCGAGCGCGAGCCTTTGCATTTAATTCGGCATGTACCGTTAACTCCACAACTCGTGCAAGATGAGCTGATTGCTTTTTTTGAGGTGGCTGGATTTCATCGTTGCTTTTAGAAGATCGTGTGATACGCCCTGATTTCCTTGGAAATTGAGCTTGCAACTGGCCTCCTCGCCTTGTGTTAGCATGTACAGGTAATTAATATCCCTGGCCGGGATGATTACGCCAAACAAACGATCACCGCCTGAAAGAGATACGAATATCGCCTCGGGCTCTGGGATGTGCTTGAGATTTGACACCATAGCATACGACCATACGTCCCTTCAACAACAAGTGCCACCCTTTTAAAGCTCAATTAATTAACTTGATTTAATTAAGCATGCCTTGAGCCGTGCTACCATGCGTGTGCCAGCCCAAAACGTGAACAAACACAGACTCGGCCCTCGAGATTGCAGCCAATATACATCACGTTGCTTACGGCGGATTGGCATACATCTTGTCAATTTTCTATAAATAGGCCAGCAGATAGCGAACATACACACTTTGCGTCGAGAAGTGATAGGCAAGTAGAATACTGCTAAGCGAGTCTTTTCATAGGTTAGGTGGTAAGCAGCTTTCGGCATACTCAGCAGATTTAGGAATAGTTCTAGAAGAGATGGATACTCCCATTCGCCTGACCTCCTTCAAATCACAAACAACGTTTGTAGGTGAGATCTCCACCAGGAGGCTTAAGAGAATGACGAAGAACAAGCACTCGCTGGTTCTAGTAGCCATCAAGTGGGTTCTCGGCAAGGACTGTGTGGAGTATGAAGATAAGCATCGGGTGAACACCGACGTGTGCTCACACTTTGTGCCGTCTATGCTGGACATTTGTGTCCCTCGGCCGCTTGTATTGAAGCTAGTCAAAGAAATCTTCCCGAAGAAGTACCTGAATGGGCTTGGCGAGGTTGTCACACACGCCGCGTATGGAATCAGCCTACCATCAGGCAGCGACCTACGTCGCTATATTGAAGAAGAAGCTGTCGTGGCTTGGCTACCATTCCTTAGCGGATTCCTCCTGCAGACCCGTGGTCAGCATCAGCAAAGGGTTACCCAGGCTCTTCACTTCCTGTTCAGGAGCTACAACGTGATACCATTCTATGACGTAGAGTGGTATACTGACTTTAGGAACCTGGTGTACCCACCACCGACGATAGCCGCGCTTCATGATGCTGCCAGTGCCGCCGAGGAACCTGTTGATGAGGAAGAAGCGGACGCTGTTTTGAATGCGTTGGTTGCTGCTAGCCACTCCTGCGGATAAATGGTCCCCTTGCCTTGGTGTTTGTTGATGTAACCCCCTTGCTCCGTATCAGCCTGATAAAAGGCCAACGTATATATATATGCTCTAATACTTTGTATATTTGAAAATCGGCACTCATGCCATTTTGTAACTCAGAAAAATGTATATAAATATATACGTCTCTTTTTGTTGTGAAATTTTATGCTCCTGTTTGCTTCTGCGTGCAATTTTTTCTGGGTTTGCCAATCTTGTATGTTTTGTCTCTGTTTACGAGCATACTTTTGTGTTTTAAGAACTCCGGTGCTTTACCCACTAATGATGATAAGCGAATACATAGCAAGTCAATTGGTTTAGCAAAATGATAGGCAAAAAACAGGAAAGGAAAAAGAAAAAGCGTTATTTACAACTGTACAGGGTAGGGCTTGACGCTTAATGGAATAATTTAAGGTGAATCCCATTAACCAAGATTCCTAGAGGCTCCTGTTCCATATTTTCCAGCTCGAAGGCATTGTGTTGCATGCACCGAATGATTTTGAAGGGTCCTTCCCATAGGCTATCGAACTTACCATGCTGACCTGGCTTCGCAGCCCTGCTGTCGTATTTTAGCACTAAATCTCCACTTTTTAGGCCTTGGTCGGAAGCCTTTTTGTCAAACCACCGTTTGACCACCTGTTGACGGCCTGTCATGGCCTTTAGGGAATTCTCCCTTTTTCCTTGTACTTCAATAGTTCGGCAAGCTGAACTTCCATGGCATCATTTTGTTCTATCTCAAGAGATTTCAACAACTGTATCGCCAGAATCTCCATAGAGATAGGTAGCAGCGCTTCTTTCCCATATACTAGCTCATAGGGCGAAGTCTTGAGGACTTGTTTAGGAGTTATACGGTTGGCCCAGAGTGCTTTTCGGAGATTTTTGTGCCATTCCCTCTGGTGTTCCGAGCCCACTTTTTTGAGGAGTCAGACTAAACTTTTGTTTGTTGACTCGGCTAGGCCATTTCCCTGTGGATAGTAGTTTGAAGATGTTTTAAGGAATATGCCATTTTTCAATGCAAAGTGACATACCTTTGTGCCTACAAATGCTCTAGCATTGTCCGAAATGATCGTCTTCGGAGGGCCGAACCTTGTCACCAGAGCCTCGAGGAAGTCCACAATCTCTGCCTCTGTTGCCTCTTTAAGGGGAACAGCCTCAGCCCACCTTGTGAAGTAGTCTGTAGCTGTTAAAATCCATTTATGTCCGGAACTGGAAACCGGGTTGATCATTCCGATAAAGTCCAAGCCCCATTACGCAAATGGTTCATTCGCCACGATAGGTTTGAGGGGCATCGCTGAATTCTTCCTTCTGTCGGAGAATAACTGACATTTTTTGCAAGTCTTTACCAGAGAGTAGGAATCATTGAAAAGTGTAGGCCAGTAATATCCAGCCCGTAGGACCTTGATGGCTGTAGTTTTAACGAAGAAATGTCCACCTTCGTCGCTATTGTGAAATGCGTCAAGGATCTTCTGCGCCTCCCCTGAAGTAACGCATCATAGGAGCACACCATTAAAATTCCTTTTGAAGAGGACTCCTTCTATCAGCATGTATCCGCAATTCTGGAGCCGGTAATACCTTCTTTTCTGGGATGAGAGGCCTGGCGAGTACTTTCTGGTTCGCATGAAGCTCATTCTATCTTTCAGCCAATCATCCTCCGATCCTGATCCGTTTATCAGGACAAGTTCTGACTGTTCCTCTTTAGCAGGCATCTCTCCTTCCTATGTCATATACTCACACAGACCTCTGCCTTTAATAGTCCTGGTGGGCCTGACCTCAATGTCATATTCCAGGATCTTGGTGATCCAATTAGCCCTTTTTTCTATGATTTCTCCCTCCATGATGTATTCCCGCACACTAGAATGTGCGACATATACCAGGACTTTGCTACAGGAAATTAGATGGCGGAACTTTTTAAGCCCCTTTACTATTGCAAAAGCCTGTCTTTCAACGAAGTTATAATTCACCTCATATTCCTTCAAGGTTCGGGAATAGAACGCAACTGGATGCTCTCCCTTTCCTTCTCTATCCTTTTGAGTCAGAACAGTAGCGATACTGGACTTGCTACTGAAAGCATACATTATAAAATCTTTATGTTGATATGGATTGATTAACACTGGGGCTAATGAGATTGCTTCCTTGACCTTCTCAAATGCGTCCCTCGCCTCTGTTGTCCACTTGAAAACTTGATCCTTTTTCAGCATTAGGGTGATCGGCCTAATTATTCCCGCAAAATCGGAAATAAATTTACTGACGAAATTTACTTTGCCCAGAAAAGACTGGACACCTTTCTTATTCACCGGGAGAGGAAGCTCCTTTATAGCCTTTACTCGTTCTGGGTCAATTGAAATACCTTCCTTCGACACAACATGTCCTAACAGCTTACCCTGAGGTACTCCGAACACACATTTCCTCGGATTTAAGGAAATCCCGAACTCTTGGCACTTTTGAAACACCAACTCCAAATGATCGAAATGATCATCTTTAGATTTGGAGAACACAGTAAGATCATCCAAATAGATTAGGATAATCTTATTGATCAGTTCGCTAAATGCGACGTCCATAGCTCTCTGGAAGGTTGCCCCTACATTAGATAAACCAAAAGGCATTTTAGCATATGCAAACGTCCCCCACTTGGTGGTGAACGCAGTCTTGTGCTGATCTTCCTCTTTTACTCGAATCTGGTTATAGCTAGAGAAGCCATCTAGTAGAGAGAACATTTCCGATCCCGCGACAGTTTAGAGGATTGACTCCATAGAAGGCAATGGATAGTGGTCCTTCAGAGATGCTTTATTTAGGTCTCGAAAATCTACGCATAAGCGGATATCACCATTCTTCTTTCGGACTGGTACCAGATTTGATACCCAAGTACTATGTTTAATTGGGAAGACAATACGTGACTCAATGAGCTTGGTTAGCTCTTGTGCCATCAAGGCTTCAACTTTAGGGTTGACCGGCCGCTGTTTCTGTCGGATTGGCTTCACACCTTCTGTTAGCTCAATAGTATGTTGAATGATACCAGGATCATAACCTTCCAGATCATCGTAGGACCAGGCCACTACTCCATATTTCTCACAGAAATTGATAAGCCTTTCTCTATCTTGCTGTGAGACATCTTTTCCGACCCGAAGGTTCCTGTCATCGGAAACCCGAAGATTCTCATAATCACCTTTTTCCGCCACGAACTTCCGCTTATCATTTCGGGCGTCACTACAATCGAATTTTTTTCGAGAGTAACCAATCCTTTCGGAAGCTTATTTGACTTCAGCTGCATAATTTGTCCCTCGTAGGCCTCAGCGATCTTTGGTTGGAGTTGATCGGCAAATTCCCCTGAGTGTTGAATAAACGAGGCGATGTGTTCATCGCTCTCAAAGACTTGCCAACTTTGGTCATTATCGGGTATTGCTGGTCTAACCAGCACTCGTACTGAATATTTGTTCCGAAGCAAGTCGGAGACAGGATCAAACTGAGCTCCGATTACTGCCATGCGGTCTGCATCGCCATTCTGAGCTCGGGGAATGGTCAGGATGTTGAAAGCTTCAAAACTTTCTATAAGGTCCCAGATTCGATGCCGATAGGATCTCATGCGGATATTCTTTGCTGCTGAGACTCCTCGGACCTGATTAACTACCAGTTCTGAATCTCCGAATACAATCAATTGCTTGATACCCATTCGTTCCGCTAGGCTTAGGCCTTGGACTAGACCCTCATATTCAGCCTCATTATTTGAACAAGCAAATTGGAATCGGAAGGCCCTCAACAACTTTTCATTATGTGGGGATATTAGACATATCCCTGCTCCAGCTCCAACTTTGCTCCTTGCTCCGTCAAAATATAATGTCCACAGCTCACTTGCTTGGTCATCGTCGGGCTCTTTGACGACCTTCGGAAGAACTTGGTCTTCGTCATAGATCACATATGTGCCTAAACCGGTAGCATGATAATTTCCGAAGGGATCATTATTTATATGTTCACTCAACAGAGCGTCTTCGCTATCACTTCGGTCTCCGTTGACCTTCTCCTCCTCCAGCAGTTCAACATTGTACATGTCTTGCTTGGTGATGGAGGTATGTGCCGCTTCAAAGTTAATCAGGGCCTCGTTCGCCACATGTTCGGAATGCAGAGCCTTCCGATTCTATCTTCATCTTTGCGCCATGTTTGGTCCTAAGTATTAGATGTGACCAATCTAAAGACAAATAGCCGCCCACCTTTGAAGTAAACTCTCGAGAAAGGCAAAGACCAAACATTGGCGGAACATCTATGATCACTGTATCTTGCGGGACCGTGATACTCGGGCAGGCAAATAGAGTCAGCGGAAGTGCTTTGATGACACCCACAGTATCAACCTTATTTCCATCTAGCTGCATCACCCCTTTCTTCATAGGTTCGTAGCTGAGTCCCAAGGCCTCGGCTATTAGTTTTGGCATAACCGTGGTACTAGCGCCAGAATCAATCATAGCGTTGTGTAATAGTTTCTCCCCTATAATGAGAGTCAAGAAGAAGGGTTGAGGTTTTGGCCTACCTCCGCCTTCCGCATGGGATTCCATCGCTTTGTTTGCGACAACCTTAGTTGGTGGCATTTGATAAACCGCCTCGGTACTGGCCAAAGGCTCGGTTAATGCTGGGTCCATCTGTTGCTGAAGCGCTTTTTGGAGTATGGTCTTCTATTCCGGGATAGCTAGAATGTCCCATAAAGACACATTAGCGGGTGATTTCTTCAACTGCTCCACCACATTAAGAGGTGAGGAGCTCAGAGATTTTTGCTCCCTTGCTTTTGTTATAATAATTTCCTTCCGCAGTTGAGAAGACAAGGATTCAGTTGGACCGCCAGGAATTTGATCTGAAACGTCTTTGCATTGCGGACTGTCTGAAAGTGAAACAACGGCCTCACTGGTGAATCTTCTCTTGGAGCGCGTATTATAGTCAGACTTTACCCGCGGCGTTTCGGCTGTGGACGTGTCATTTGCAAACACCATTTCCTCGTCTTCCATCCATGAGAAGAGCGCATGATCAGGAACAATGTCAGACTCTTGCTCTAGGGACATTCCTTGTATTTGCGCGGTAATGACCGCATTCTCCATTGCCGGGGCATATCTGTAATCTTCGTTCTCTGTCGCAATACCTTGACTACGCTGCTCTACTATCCTTTGTTGTAAGTTGCCACGCGGACAATTTCGGGGCATATGTGCATCGTTGCAAGGGAAGCACCATGAATTGATGTCATCAATCAAATTGTTTTGTCCTGCCATTAATTCCCTGCTAGAGCTCGGTGACACCCCTGCCAGCGGTGTAGGCACCGGAACTATTTGGTTCATAGCCGCCGCTGGTGAGTTAGTGCGATGCGCATTCTGATATTGATTCTGCTGATAGGTAGGCCGCCCACCTTGATAGTTCTGATACGCAGGCCGCGGAGGCATTGCTTGATTCCGCTTGAGGGTTGTTATATCATTCGCCATAGTCCGTAACATCTCCTTGAGGTCGCCCATCTCATTCTTGGGAGAACTCGATGTAGAGGCCAAGTTTTCAGGAGCGGCTATATATGAGTACGCTGACTGGGGAGTCGTTGGAGCACTGGTCGATGCCACCTCTTGTGCTACGTTCGATATCTCAGGAAATATCGGCATAACATGTCGAGGAGGCAATTTCCCGCAGTCTATCAAGTGATTTTCTACTTTGATAGCGGTGGCATATGCATCTGGTAAAGTGGCTCCTCCTAGAGACTTGATCATCATAGAAATGTCGGGATTGATGGACTTCAGATAGAACATGAAAGCCAACTCTGGGGTCGGGCAGATGGTCACAGGAATCCTCCGCCAACTTGAATGAAATCGGGCATTGAAATCTGTCAGAGCCTCCTGGGGTGCTCGTTTGATGACGGATAACTGATAATATAATGAAGAACGATCTCCATCATTTGAAAACCTTTCATAGAATGGATCTCCGAGGTCATCCCAAGTGCGAATGGTATTAGGAGTCAGTGTTTGGTACCACTCCAGAGCTTTGCCTTTGAAGGACGCAACAAGGAGCCTCAGGGATACATTCTGCGCTGTGATACCATGTACCAGGCATACATCCACTACATCCTGCAAATGCTCTGCTGGTGTTTTTGTGTTACCTCCGGTGAATTTGGGAAGAGCTTTCAGGGCCGAAACCGGAATGGCGCCCCAAACAGCAGGTGCTACCGGAGTTACCAGGGGGCTCCCAGCATCCCATGCTACATAATTTCTATTCGCGGCCGGCAACATGGCGAGAGGAAAGGGTGGTGGGAATGGAACGGTTACTAACTGATTTGCGGCCTGGACTGTCCCGAATGGAGGCACTAGTAAACCTGGGTTACTTGCAGTTTGGGATCTAGTTACAGGCCGATGGCTCATACACCCTTTTAGAAGACAATTTCATTAGTTTGGGTCCCACCGGGCGTGCCAGAAAAAAGAACAAACTGTTGACGCCAAAAATTGACGAGATAACAGTGCCTTTATGGGAAACTCAATTCAAGGGGGACCCCTTTGCGCCAAACTAAGTGACCTCCAGATTTTAAAGAAGCCGACTTCTTCTATATAATGGTTTTTGGAAAGGGAAAAGGAAGCAGATATAATGAAACAAATATTAATCTAAGGCGATGCGCCAAAGCTCTCTGATAGGCACGATAAATCATAGACTCAAGGGCCTGAATGTTATTGATATGTTCCAAAACACCGGAAGCTTAAAGCAATAGCATGAACAATTCATTTAATTGACATAAAACAGTATCGCATACATTCTTACTGCTAAGAAGAGTCATTAAGACATGATTTAGACCAGCAAGTTTGCATTCAATATATAGAAGTCTCCTCAAATGAAATGCTTAAGACAATAAAAAGCACAGTTCACAGTTTAATCAATACATGAAAAGCAGAAAGGCCAAACAATAGGCACAGTCTGAAAGTTTCTTGCGAATAAACATGCAAAAGAGGCCTGGCGTCTCTTGCTAAAACCAGTATTCTTCCTAAAAATCTTGGACCATTTTCCCTCAACAAAGAGAGTATATATAGCCGGAGAGCAAAATCCCACCGCCTAGAGAGTTGTAACAGAAAGATTCCACAATCTCCCGTAATGATGCCCGAATAAGAATATTCCCAATGCCGTTATGAGAGCAGCCAATCAGAGCACAACATCTAGTTGGTCAGTTACAGGCGTGCCCTTTGTAATGATGGCAGTGGTCCCAACCAGGCTTCGAAGCGACGAGTGCTGCCCACCGCCCTAGAGAACCATGGCGAGCAGCAGTCAATGACACTATCCCGCTCGGCCATCTCACAGCTTGCTTTGATAATCAATGTAAGGCACGTGGCAGCAAACCGCGGCCCGAATGAAAACTCCTCCTCCATCGACCGGGAGCTTGCGGAGAAGTGACACGTGTTCAGGGGACGGAGGCTACTTTGAAAACGGGGAAAGGCCGCATGAACCGGGTGGCGAAAGACGCGTGGCCGCGTTTCGCAACCCGTGGTGCTCTCGTCCCTGCTGTTGTTTTAAAAGCCGCGAACCGCTGACACGTGAGCGAGGGTAGGTCCCGCCAGGAAATAAAGAAGGCCAATAGAAATCTTTCGCAGCCCGTCGTAGCATACTCTACTCTTGCTAGGGAAAGATTGCGATACACCGCCACATACAAAGATGTGGGCCCCGTTTCGCAACCCATAGGAAACATAAAGCAACAGAAAATGAAAAACCCCGCAGGCGAGACACGTGGGCGCCCAGCGCAGCATCTCAGGAGCCGAAAGGGGAGCCGCTTGCCAAAGTTGCGAAGCGAGGAATGCACACAAAGGGAAAGATCAAAACCTGCCGGGAAGCCGAAGAAATGCGGAGACGCGCAGGTCAGCGCATGAATATGTGCAAAAAAAAAGGGGCCCGAAGGGAGCTGCTTGGAACATTATTTCAACAGTGACAACTCACAACATTTTTTGAGATAAGTACTATTGGCCTACCTTGTTTTAAAATGCATACAACTGGGTGTGCATATGTGAACTATGTCAGCAGTTCGTAGGAAAGCCTAAGTTGGCTACTCTTCCACTCAAGCTAGTTTTCTTTGAGGAGCCTTTTCAACAATGGGGCATTGATTTCATTGGTGATGTGAATCCACCTTCAAGTGTAGGAAATGTTTATGTTCTTATAACCATCGATTACTTCACCAAGTGGGTGGAGGCTATACCAGTGAAGCATGCTACTTCAAAGGTAGTTTGTATATTCTTGAAGGAGAATATCATTTCTAAGTTTAGTGTGTTGAACAAAATTGAAGTAGACAATGCTACTGCATTCTTGTCAAGTGAAATTACAAAGTTCTATTTTGAACATGGAATCATGTTGTCACATTCATCAGATTATTACCCTCAAGGTAATGGTCAGGGAGAATCCAACAACAAGAACCTGGTTACTATCATCCACAAGTTAGTTGACGAGAATCAAAGATCATGGCACAAGGCATTGTACAATGCTTGTGGGATGACAAAATTAACCCCAAATAGGCAATAGGAATGTCACTATTCCAACTCTTGTATGGGTTGAATATAGAGATTCTAATCACATTGGAATTTCCCACCCTCAAATTGGCTAAGGCCATTGAGGATGATATATTTGAAAGTTCTATCAACAAGTGTATTATGTATCTCTCTGAATTGGAGGAGAAATATGTTCAAGTGGTGAATTGTATCTTGGAGCACCAAGGTCAAGTAAAGAAGATTTTTGAAAAGGAAAATTCAAGAGATTTCCAAGTTGGAGATCTAGTTCTTTTGTGGGATAAGAGAAGAGAGCCAAAAGGCATGTACGGGAAATTTGATTCACTATGGAGAGGACCATTCAAAATTCATCAACTCTGCGGTGAAAATAGTTTTCTTCGTACATACGAAGATGGTACTGCGTTTTCACTTCCACACAATGGGAAACATCTAAAGCACTTCACTCAATGAGGTGACAAACGTGTTTTGTAAATATATGTATGGTCTTTGTGACATTTTATTTTTTGAGTCTTTTTCAATCTTTTTGTTTTTCACTCCAATCTATACCCAATGGATGGATGAAGGCACTTAGAGACTAGAGTTCTTCTCCCTTTGATAGTTTCAAATAATTATCAAAGGAAGCTCTAGAGCTAGAGACAACTCCTATCCTTGAATTTAGTAGCGCTCAATTTGTGGGATAACCCCTACAAAATCTGTCCGTTTTGTATCCCAAATCTCTAAGCAAGCAAAATGAGGCATAATCTCATTTTCCTTTTAGCGTGGTCGTGAGCCTTGAATCGCCTTGTCAATTTCTCACCTTGTTTTGTTTCTCAAACACTTTCAAAACGAGTATTTTCTCTTTTCAGTTTTCCTAGTGTTGATTTGTTTTTAGCCCATGCAGTGGTGTTGAATTTCAATGCTCCTACATGTGAGAATTTTTTTAAAATGCACTGGCACTGAAAAACAACACCCCTGCACATTGTCATTTAAAAAAAAATGCACTAGCACTATTTTTCAGTGCTTGTGCATGTTTCTTAATACCACATGTTTGAGCATTTATGAAACGATGAGTTCATTAATGCATTTTTATTAAAGCGGTTTTAATAAGCGTTTTAAACCGTTTTAAGTTTCATTTATGTTTTCTCACGTACATTTCCCTCTGCATGATTGTTGTTTATGGATTGAGGAGCTGTTGAAGATCTCTTTGTGGATTTGTTATTCACTTGTTTAGGGTTTTTAGTCTTCCTCCTTGTTGCCAAGTATTCATCGTTATTTTCTTTTATTGCTTTTCCATTTTGTTTTATTTAGGGTTTCATTGGTTGAAGTTAAAATACATCATGTTACGATCTATTATCCTTCTTGTTGTTTTTTGAAAATATCTCTTCATTTATGTATCGTTCTCTATTCTCGTTTCTTTTGTTTGTTCATCATCGTGTTATTGATTAATTAACAACATTGTTATCAAGTTCAAGCATAAACCCAACAATTTGAAATAATACCAATAGTGTCTAAGGAGTAATTGATGGGTACAACATTGAGGAGGATAATAATAATGCTAATGGATGAGCGGAATTAGAATGAAATGGTGTGAATGAGAATCAAATAATATAGTTATCATTGCTAGTTGATTTAACCCAATACCAATATCATTATTAAAGAATTCTTCGTTAACTAATAGTATATAATTTCATTAAGGCTAAATTGTAAATGATAATGTTATTTTATTAACGCTTAAATTGTAAAAATAATAGTGATAACAATATAATAATAAAAGCATTATTATTGGCTTAGTGATTTGATAATAATAATATCATCCTTAATGTTTATAATTAATAAAAGTATTGTTGCTACTGGGTTATTGGTTAAAATATAGTAATACCTTTATTAAATTTTGACTGAGATTAGATAATCAAACCAATACTAAGATAAAATTAGACTATTATGGATGTTAATTTTTTAATGTTGAACATATATTAGTAATATTGTGATGCCCGGTAGAGTATAATTATACCTATGGGTGAAGAAACTTATTTAAAGGATAACAACCTTAGTATTTCCTTGAGATCCACTGCTCACTTGTAATAGATATTTAATCTTATACATATGTATGAAAAGTAATCCTCATTCTTTTTGGGTCTTTAATGAAAAATACTTGGACCAATATCTATACTCTCATTTATTTTAAATATAAGCACATATTTATTCACGATCCAATGGGTTGGCCTTGTGGCAAAGTGATAATGTTATTATCTTAAACCTTTCTTTTTTGCGCTCATTGATTTAGGGTGTGCATTCATAGGTTTGTTCAGTTGATAAGCTTTGGGCATGACATACCGTTAAAATAATCTATCAAAGGTTGCATTAAACTTACCAATATATGCATGTACTTGCTTCTTAGACTAATTCAAGGAAATCAATATGTAATATTAGTATGGTTTTAGGGAATAATAATGTTTAGGGGACATTATAAGTAAATTGCGGAGAATATCCTAGATTCATTCTAACTTGTACATGAAATCCATGACTTGAAATGTAACCTCATACTAAAAGAATAGTATAAAGTTTCTTAATCTAAATCTCACTACAAGAATCTGGTATGGTTAATTTCTATGACTTTATAGGATTGATAGTGGAATTTTTAAAATACTTATTAATTGATCTCTTTAACAAAATTTTGTTTTATTATTGTTAAACCAATTAATGATGAAATTGATCATCGCTTTGAAAGATGAAACTATGTCCATCAAATGGTTATTTAACATTCAAAATGAGTGAATTTCCTATCTTGTGAATGCTTAATAGATTTACTTCCTAGAATCCTACTATGCCTTGTGGCATGTTTGTGCAAATATTCAGTATTTATTTCTATACCCCATATTTTGCTAATACATTGTTAACTGGTTTTGCAATCCCCTGCTTTACCAAAGTGGGTGGGTAAGTGGGTGGCAATCGATCTTGAAACTATCTTGGGGAAAGGGACCTTAGAAAGGGTTGTGTACCCACTCATATGGTTTTATAACTTAGAATAGGGGACACATCATGCATTTGAGTAGATATTTGATTTTAGTTTATCTCGGTGTTATTGGGTTATGATTGTGATTAAGGTAGAGTCACCATTTGAAACCTAGTGAAGATACCCCTTTGTTGGTCAGTCAAATGAGTTGGAGCACCTCAAGTAGTAATTACGAAGCCTCTACAAAATATGTAGGCAAGGATATCAGAGATGAGCCCTCGAGGAATAGGTCTTACCCTTAGGTCTTGTACTTTCATTATTACTTTGAAATTATTATTGATATACTTTATTTGCATAACCTGTGACTTGAATTATATTTTAGATTATGAACGAGTTAGTAGAACTAATTAAGTCTATCTTGACGATGTGAATTTCAAGTTTCCCTTTGAACCCCAACCATGATTGTCTAAGCAATTTAATTATCTAACTAAAATATTATAATTTATAATTGGTCAAAATTTGTTATGCTTTCATGTAGTGCATGCTTGGGTAGCAAACTTTGAGAGTTGGGAAAGCATATATGATCAAAATTTGAAATTTGTGTTGTGTCCTTAATAGTAATTTGGTAGAAATTTTTGTGGACATTATATTTGGTATTAGAGCCTAAGTTTTTGCACTGGGAACTCTAGGAAACATTATGGTCCTAATTAGCTAGTGTTGTGTTTTATGTTCGACACTATAAGAACTGAGGAAGGAAATGAAACTTGTCTTAAATAAATAATGAAGATAATATCTTTTAATGCATTTTATTTAAGACCTTAAGGAGTATTAATCTCATTAAATAAACAAATTGTTTTGGGCATATTAATTAAACTTATGATGATTTTTATCTTGTTTAAGAGGCTTAGTCTTTCCTTGTGAAAAAATTAATGAATTTGAATGTTTGTACAATTGTTTGTGATGTTGAGCATTCAACTTGAGAAAAGAATTTGTAGTCAGTGTATACAGTATTTCTAATGTGTACTCATGTGTAATAATCGTGTGTCATTATGAACTTTAGGTGTTGTACATTATGGTGACCCCCTTGTTGAGTGTTGAATATATGTTTATGTGTTATGTGTTATGTGTTGGGTTAAGAGTGTGGTGGACATCTAGAAGGAATTACCTATGTTTTACCTTGTGAAAATTATGTGAAATGTGACTATTTATAAAGATAGATGTTTATTGTGATCATGTTTATATATGTTGGTGTATCCCCTAGTGTTGATCACTCCTAAGGGAGAAGACTCTACTAGCGTAAATTAGGGGTCGAGTGGGTAGGAGAAGACCTTCATTATGACTTATCCTATTTGGGATGGGGTGAGTGATATTGTAGCCCTCACTTCTTGGGGTAAGATGAGCTACCACATGGTGCCCTTATCTATCTGGGAGTGAGGAGAGTTACTATATAGCCCTCATTATCATTTTGGAGTGTTTTCCCCCATCTCCCCCCTCTTTATGGATCTGTTAATGATTCATATGTGATACCATTACCTATTTCATTTTCCCTTAACTCCCTTGCTACCATCTATTATTGTAAGTTACCAAAAGGGTTGAGGATGAACCTAAGTGTACCCTTGTTCTACAACATATCTATAATTGATGATTTAGTTATTATATGATTGTCTCGAGTTGTGCAGGACACGTGTTATGTTGATTATTATGTGATTGTCTTTGGTTGTGTGAGACATATTTTTGTTATATTATGGTTTATTCATGAGCTCTATATGGTTTGAGAACACCTTATCCCCTCCCCTTAGGTGACTTGATTGAAATCACAAAGTGATTATATTGTGAAAATTTATGTGATTTTAGATTCATATTTGTGATTGTTAATATGATTTTATTTGATTGGTGAAACCAACAGTTTTGAATTTCTTTAAGTTATTAGTTAAATGTATTGTGAAATTAAACTTTTTGCCTCAAGGACTAGTTGTTGAGACTTTTTCTTTCAAATTTTCAATTGTTGATTGGTGGCCATTGTTGAGAATTTTATCTTTCTTTGTAAATCTTGAATTGTTATTTATTTTAGAATTCTTTTTTAAATAATCTTATTTCAGAATTTTTTTAAAAAAAATCTGATCTTACATTCCCTTTGTAGGAATGCCCATCTCTAGGACAACTTTAGTATACATGGGCACATCATATGGTTATAGTGTATATGGAATGTCTTAGTTGAAAAGGTAAAATATATACTAGCATGTCCAAATAAGAACCCCCACTTTCGTAAAAGTCGGAGATGCAACCATAAGGAAAATTCACAGTTTGCTAATTATGATGTAGAGCTAGGATAATGATAGTTTTTAAGTACAGCCAACCTTCTCATGATTTTAAGAGATTTTGGCATGATAGTTACTGGAATAGTGAAGAATTTTGTTGTGTAATTAGCAACATATAGAATGCTTTTATATGAGCAAATTTAAGTACTGTCAAGTTTATAATGGTTTCGAGAGAATTTTGCATGATAGTTACTGGAATACGTAAAGAATTTTGTTGTGTAATGAGCAACATATAGGATGCTTTATATGACCAATCTTGGTTTCAAATGGGTGGGGATGCTTTGAAGCCTAACTGATGTCCTGTGATGTATGCAATTTTATAATCTTTATTTTTATTTTATCAAATATGATATTTGAAATTCTGTATAATATTGCCATAAATAGGAATTCATTGCCAAAAAAAACTTAAGAGGAGATATTCTGTACAAAATTTACATTCATATTACATTGAAAAACAAACATTTTGCTAATATCTTATTTAAAACGTCTCTTTCTTTCAAGTTCATGAATAACAATAGAGAGAATCATTTTCCTTAGATTCTACCTATGTGTCCCTATATCATTAAGTCTAACCCCCTTAAACCTTAAAAGAATTACAAAGCCTTCAATCTCTTTACAAGCCCCAAAATAAGTAAATATTAAAAAAAAACAACTCTACCGAATTTTGTAAAATACGAAATTCTCAATGCCAAATCTAAGTAGGAACCATGTCATCACCTTTTTCTATCTTTTCCGCCTTTTCCGCCTCTGAGACTTTGGCAGTGTCATAGGATGCATGCAGTCCAAAGAACAAGTAATACAGCAGAATTATCCCAGTCCAAACAGCAAACCTGATGAATGAAGCATGGTCTATGGAGCCCAAAAGAAATATGTTGATAGCAACAGACAGAGCTGGTATCCATGGCACCAATGGGACTCCCCACACCTTTGGAACTCTAGCTTGAGGAACAAACAAACTTAACCCCAATATCCCTAAAAACAATATGGGAATTGTAATAGCATAACCTATCCACCCATCACTTCTAGCCCAATATATAGAAGTCGCAATTGAAGAACCAATGATTATGACTAGGAACATGATGAACAATGATTGGTTCCTTTTGTTTGTTTCACCTGTTACACAGTATCTTCTAACTAATAGCCCTATGGCTACTAGACTGAATATGAACAAAGTGCTGATGGAGAGGAGATTTGAAAGGATATCTAGCTTTGTGAAAAATGCAATGATTGCAGTGGCTACAGCCATTATGACAGTTGCATTGATAGGAGTTCCTGTTTTCTCATGCACTAATGCAAAACATGGGGGCAACATGTGTGTCCTCGCGATATGGGTGAGATACCGAGCTTGGCCTAAGACACTTACCATGAGGACGGTGGTCATGCCCTTAAGTGCTCCTAAAGCTACAATGTACTTTGCCCAATTCATTCGTGCATTTTGGAATGCAACACTGAATGGAGCATTAGGGTCAATGTTTTTGTAATTTTGCATCAAGCAAAGAGTCATAGCCATGAGACAATAGGCTGTTATAATGACCACCATGGACCCAACTAGCCCAACTGGAATATCAATAGCAGGATTCTTTGTTTCTTCGGCCATTGTAGAAACTGCATCAAAGCCTATATATGCAAAAAAGAGTACCGATGCTGCTTTGAAAACACCTCTGACTCCAAAGGGCATAAAATCTGAATAGTTCGATGTTTTTGCTTGTGTTAGCCCTACAATGATAACAAATAAGATGATCACAATGTGAATTACTGATGCAACATAGTTTATTTTCGATGTAGCCTTCGTGCTCTTTATGGCAACGACTGCAGTTATAAAGAGGATTGCAACTGCTATTGGATCCAACTGATTGTAGCCTTCAGCAAGTTGAGTTTTGATGAGAAAATCCTCTGGATCATGGTTCAAGAGTGTAGCAAAGTACGACGTCCATGACCTTGCAACTGCTGCCCCACCAATAATATATTCTAGTAGGATGTTGCCTGCACCTATGAATGCTACAAAGTCTCCCAATTCCACTCTCAGATAGGCAAAGGACCCACCTGCACAAGAAGGATATATAATGTAAGAGTTACACAAATTCATAAATAATATCAATAATAGCTAACAACTACTCTTCCTAAGAACCAATTTCTTAA
>VDFB02084780.1:0-12402 GCA_007258455.2 Sequoia sempervirens
GGAGTTTTAAATAGCCTGCTTGATTCTTCTGACAATCTATCGCAGCTGCAACACTTGAAAATAACTATAATAAAGCAAGGAGATGGCGATATTTCCAAATTCCAATATTCACTTTCTAATATAATTGGCAACCTGCGAAGAGAGGGACTGGCATTTTTCTACGAGTGCTTGACCACAAGTCTTCATCCTCGCAGCGGTGGGAAAGAAAAGGAGGACAGGCTGTTAATTCTTTAGGAATTTTGCAGAAAGTTTCCAGACAATCATAAGGTCTTGCATCTGGTATTCATCAAATTCTTGATCTTATCCTTTTTCAATTATAATATTGTCTACATTCTTATGGATTTCATTTATGGATTTAAAGTCTGCTCTTTTATCTCATCGACGATTCCTTAGCTTAGCCATATTACCCATTTGATTTCTGCGAATGTATCTAGCATTTGCATCCATTCAATATCTATTGGTTTTTCCTTTTTCCTTTATGTGTTTCAATTGAATATCTAGTGTTTCTCTTGACTCACCGAGTATGATCAAACACTACCTTAACCAGGAGGTTGGCATTGTATAGTAAGGCATAATAATTTTCTTATTAATAACCTCTCACATGCTGCATAAAACATCTGGATTTGTATGTTATTTGACCCGAATCACAGATGCAACTATGCCCTATATTTGTGAATATTGAACACAATCTTAAGAGAATCCACATGCATTATGTTTTCTTAAGATCAATCTCAGTAGAACACATCCACATCCATAAATACAAGATGTAGGATAGCTCACACAGTTTATATTCTGGGATTTCTGAAAAAACAAAATTTGATGTCAAAGACAGAGTTAATGTGTGGATGGGATCTCCAGTTTCGAGGAAAGGTTTTGAAAATTGCAATCCACAGTTAAAATATATTTACAACTCACAATCTGACAATCTCTGCCCAGATAGATGGATATATATGCTTCCTATAGCCTTCTTCATTTACCATTCAATTTAATTAGATGTTTGGTAATCATTTCTGACACAACATTATGGAATTTTATATAACTTGAAATAGCAGTACGATACAAATATTTCAAACCCTTTTTAGGAATATACTCTTATTTCAAGTTATATCATAATGTTTGTTGGATAAAAGTCCTTCTATAGAAATAGTATGTATTGATATTTGTTCTAATGGATTTTGTGTGGGAAATGTTGTAAGGACAATTGTGATAACTTTAAGATAGTGGAAGGATTTCAGCCTTATTTTCAAAAGGTTAAGTATAGAAGAAATCTAAGAATGGTTCACCTCCTAGCTTAAAATTGAATAGAGGATAGTTACTTGCCTTTTTCAAACGTTAGAAAAGAACAATTTCTTTGATTCTAAAACTAAATGATTATATTAAATAATGGGAATTGGTAAACATTAGAATATTAGGGAAAATAGCTATGCCTTTTTATAAATGAATAAGTTCTTACTTCATAGTGAAATTAGATGGTCATATAGTTTTAGTTCAGAAGAAAGCTGGCATTGTAATGTAGTGTTGGTGAGATTAGTTATCCTTTTAAATATAATTAGAGTATTAATTGGCTAATCATGTTTATATATATGTATATAGTTATAGGAATGATTATAAATCCTGAATTGGAATAAAGGAAATTGGTTGGAATGCTTTTATAACTTCTTTTATTTAATACAACTTTATGATGAGCATAGTGAGATGTTAGTAAGGTTGTGAATATAGCCTTTAATGAGTTAAAACGATTCCTTATCAAGTGAAGAGTCAAATCGTAGACGATAGTTCAATTGTTCTTTGAAGTTTATTGCTTTTGATTTGTTTGGGTTAGTATTTTGAGTGTGATAAAATATGCCTTGAGATAATTACGATATGTGATTATAGAGTTCCTTTATTTATTTTAAATTAATTCTTATTAAACAAATGGATAAATTGTGTTTGAATGGTCATTGTTCATTTAAGGGTAATTTGGTGTATCTTATTTGTGGTGTCCTCTTTGGAATTCCTTGGCTTCGGAAGTGATTTCATTCCGTCGGGTTCGTGTCGATTTATGTGTGATTTGACAAATCCTTTCAGTGTGACTTTTCTTGAGTTGACGTGAGTTGGGGATCTTCTTTAAGTTAAATTGTGTTGCTATTCGTTTAACCTTACGTGGTGAATTCTTGGTTTGTTTTGAGTTGTGGGGGTCTTATTAAATGATTTTGTGGTGGAGTATTTTGGATACTAATGCGATGCTTGGTTGTGATAAGTTTATGCTTCTTATTGAATGCAGTCTTCCCACTTGTACTATTTTGGTGAACATTAAATTATATTGTTGTCATGATTGTGTTTACCAACTGTACGGGTATCTTGTGTGGAGGAAATTGAGGTCTCCCTTGAATTCCTGGTTGCATGCTTTTACCTTTGTTGTTGAAGGATTGTTTCTGGATGGTTCCGTGTTGATGTGAATGCCTTTGGAGATTAATCTTGATTCAAGGAATCCTTTGTCATTTAATTTGTGTTGCAATGTAATTGGGAACTCGTATTTTGTTTATGAGTTGTGGGTAGTTGCTCTTCTTGGATTTCTGATTTATTTTGTATCAAAGTTGATTATGTAGTTTGGATGGAGTTGATGGTCTTATTTTAATGTATTCACTCATTATATTTGAAATTGAAATAGTTCTTTGAGGTCTTGCATTTATTGTTGTCAGTTCTTCATGGGGAAACCCCAGTGTAAGCCCTTTTGAGATTTTTCCAGAGGCTTGATTTTATTGTTGGTCAATGTTCCTCATTTTATGTGCTCTTGACATGACAAAATATTGGTATCATTATTTTGAAAGGGTTGTACGAAACTTTGTGAGACTCCGATTTTGTACTTGTTAGCGAGATGGGTAATGCCTCGCATGCTTTTTTGTTGTGATTCTTTGTTCAAATTATGATGGCTACAACCCTTGGTTTTTATGTTGTTGGGTCTCTAGGGAGAGTGGCTCCTCGTGGGGGCCGGCGCCCCGTTTAAGGGGAAGGGCACAGGATAACCCACGAGTGAGTTAGTAATCAAGTGAAAACCCTAATAATTAACTTAGGAGGGTTGGGTAGTAATATCATTATAAGATTTAAAATGGATGCCTCATCTTCAATAGTGCCTACTTGAGACTAATGGAGAATTTGAGGCCGTGTGAGTCGGCAAATTAAGTGACCTCGTCTTCATGAGAGGTTCACGGCTCATGGAGTCACCCCTGGGCCAAGCCTCGGTTGGGAGGAAGGGCACAAGATATCCATAGATGGGACCAGCGCCTCCAGTTGGGAGGAAGAGCATAGGATAGCCCATGTAGGACTATGCGATGACACTCTCCCCTAGTTGCCCAGGTGTTTTACTTTATTGTGTTCCTCTGGAAGTTTGTTATGGGAGTTGGTTTAGTTTGTGGTTGGAATGGACTTATATTGATTTTTGGAGTATTGCCTTGATACATCTTTAGTGTACTATTGTGGTCTTGTATGATCTCATTGATATTTGACTTATGACCTTGTACTCTTATGGTACTATGATATGATGTTATTGTATTGTTTAATTAGAATTTGGAATTGTATCATGTTTATTAATTCAGTTTGATTAGGAAGTATTTTATGATCATCCTTTGGTTACTTGTTTACTGATCATTGCTTTGTTTTATGTGATGGGATTTATGATTTTAAGTTGTTTTGTTGACTCTTGGATGTTGTTTATGTCATTGTAATCCTTGAGTTTTATGATACTTTTGTATGGTGTTGAGTCTTGTGGTTCCCTGCTTGGATGTTCTTAGTTGAGGTCTCTTTCTTGTTAGCTCCTAGCACGGGGGGTGGGTCTTCGGACTCACATGGTCGGGTGGAACGTGCTAAGCACCCCATTGGGTCCCAGTTAAGGATTGAGAGGTGTGGATTAGTCTTTGTTACCCATGACTCGAGTTGTATTTGTCTTGGAGCCAGTTATGATGCTTTGTATTCATCTATTTATTTGTATCATGTTATCTTGTGTATGGTTTCCATTTATGTTTGGAAACACTTTTGTATCATTGTACTTCTTGAACATTGTACTGTAATGTAACGTTATACCTTGTGTGGCTATTGGCCATGGCAATTGTTATTCAATGTGTTAAGTTAATCATGCGTATGTTGTATTTCGCGTGCTTTCGGATGGTTTCTTATCAATGATTATCATGTATGTGTTATATTTGTTAATGTTTATTTTGTTATGGATTATATCTTTGACTTCTATTCTTTATTGTCGTTGTGTGTGGATCTAAGTGGGTGTAATGACTCCTTATTGGCCTTGAGGGATGTATGTGTTAGTGAATCTACTTAAGTAAATTCATGTGTCATGACTTAATGTGCATTAAGTGTATGTTATGTTAACTTTAAAAAAATTGTCGATAATTATTGTTTTAATTGTCCTTTGGGGGTTAAGCCACTGACGAGGTGTTACACCCTTCATTTTAGATCCATTTTAGTTAGATGATCTCTTATGCAATAAAAAATTTATAACTTTTATCTATTTTTAGTTGCACTCATTCCTAAGGACTAGTCTTGATCCTTAATTTAATGAATATCCCACCCTTGGTCAAATCTACAATTAAATGTGAAAATGATGCCTAAAAATTTGGAATTCAAATCCAAATTTAGGGTCAAACTAGCCTTCCCACTTTGTCATTGTGTGTTGAATTTACACATTAAATAATTTTTTAGCCTTAGAGTTGTGTTTTAAGGGATCAACCTAGTTCATTTAGAAATTATTTAGCATTTATAGAAAAATATGACAAGAGCATTCAAGAAAATTTTTAGCATTGAATTAGAGCACTTTGGTGCATTTATTTTTGCATCACCATCTAAAATATTGATTGTATGTTTGCCTACTATCTTTGATTATTATTCAAGTCATCAAATTGGTGTCCTTATATGATTTGACACAAAGAAGTAGGTACTCATGTTACATGCAAAATCTTGACAACACATAATTTTTTATGTCGAGGATACAAGAATTTTACAATAGACTAAAAGAGAACATTCAAGAATTAATATTTTATGTCTAGAGACAAAAAAAATATTCAATAACTTTATAAATTTAAAGTATTTCTCTAAGCACCACCAAATTTCCCACTAAATCATTTTTTATTATTTAAATTCTTGAAACATTTAACTCAATACATCAATAACTCCTCCAACTTTATAATCCAAGGTAAATTCTTAATACTCACAATTATTTTAATTTACCTTAGATTTATATAAAAAGAGTTTTCCTTACATTAAGAAAAGTGATTAGACTCAACACCCACTTTAAATTAATTTTAAGCATAATATTTTTCAATCAAACTTTATTCTAATCAATAGAACATTCTATGATACTTGCATACGTGATTCTTTTTAAACTTCTTCTTATATATATATTTTTTAAGAAAAATAGTTTTAAAATAATATAATATGATACACATTATATCTTTTATAAAATAATATAACCTAATCTTATTCACTTAAACAATATAATTTTAAAAAAATCTCTACAAAAACTGACTCAATTCAAAACCCACTTTAAATTAATTTTAAATATATATTTTCTCAATCAATTTTTTTCTAATCAATAAAACATTCTATAATACTCTTGTGCATAATTCTTTTAAAAAAATATTTATTATTAAAAAATATTAAAACAATATAATATAGATGATATCTTTTATAAAATAATTTAATAAAATCTTATTTATTACAAAATCAATTAAAAAAATTGCCCCTTTTTTAAATGCCCTCACATGGAAATAAGTGGGAAACTGATAAAAAGGATTTCTTTATTTGGCCATCATCTTGGACATGACCACAAATTTGTATGGGAAAAACTTTTCTTCTAGAAGAATGCAGAGCATTCCGACAATCCCTCAACATATCTTCTCTTATGCCAGATCAAAACTTTGTCATGAATAGCTTTCACCTTAGAGGGTATAAAGAATTGAAAACTTGGATATGATACTTTCAAATCTTGATCAACTTGACTTCTGAACCACAAGTTAGAATCCTTTTCTACGGAGAGATGTGAACCAAAATATATTAAATTTTCCCAAAATTATACATTGTGAATGCCTTGGAAAACAACATAACCTTATATTCATATATGGTACACTAAATGAAAATGATACCAATCAAAACAAGTGTACCAACATCTACACACCATCTTCCATTCATACTAGCACAAAAAATCTGCATATCAACTTGATCTAATCTAATTCTTCTTTTTATGTTGAAGTCTTCAGTGCCTTTTCTTTTCAAGGGGAAAAAACATTCTACAAGTGAAATATCACCCTAAGATAATGCTCTATCTCAGTTTTTCTTAGAATCTTGAGTAGAGTGCAGAAGAGTGGAATCATCCTTCTTCTCATAGTCTTGAACTTTATGTTCTTTCTAGACTTTTTTATCACCTTTCTTTTGTAGATTATAGGATTAAACCCTTTTCTAAACTAGTGGCTTAGTAAACCCACTTCTAGTGTAGTTTTCCTTATGTGACCCCATATTATTGTATTTGTAGCACATAGCGTTGTGTGTAGTGTCTTTTTGGTTTTAGACATACTTTTAGTTTGATTATACTTGTTAGATTACTTTGATACTATGTTGTTTCTTTTCAGAGGTGATTCTGGATACTATGTTGTTTTGATTTTGCGGATGATACATTGACATCCTGGTTATTTGGTTATGTTGGTTCGATGATACTGTGATAGATTCATTCATGATATGGCTTATTGGTTATGATTATTGCTTATGTTATCATGTTGATATGATTGTTGATTGGTTCGTTTGTGTCGGTGGATAAGAGTGTAGCATTACTCATTCGTGAGTACCCTGCTACGCTGCAATTCTTTATTCACGGTGTGTTTTCTAACATGAGTTTATATATATATGTTTTAACCTTGATGTTTTCCTGCAGACACAGGTACCGGGTAATGGCTCCACCTGCTTGTCAGGTATGAGCGTACCCTAATTCATTATAAATATGTTGTTGGAGGTATTGACAGGTCCTTTTAAACCATCATTCATTTTCGAACAAGTATCTTTGTGTTACCCCGTGTAGCCCAGTTTGTCTTGTCATGTTCAAATATATATTTTTTTGTGTTTGCGAATATAATATTTAATTTTATTAAATGTTTATTAATGTTTTAACCAAAGTTAATGATTTAATTTATTAAGTTAAATTAAATAAGTTATTTCTTTGCAATGTTTTAATTAAAATAATATTATTGTTGTTTTAATTGTGCAAATTGAATTGTGTGAAATAGATTTTTTTAAAGCAAGATATTTTCGATGAGATAAGAATCTTTGATTGTCAGTTAAAGGTTTGTTATGATATTTTAAAGAATGAGTTGAACTGAATGAGTTATTTACAATGTAAATGGAACTATCAGTTAAAATTGAATGATTGAAATCTTGATTGCATGAATTTATATCTTTTGGAAAATTGCAGATTGTGCATACATTCACGGGAAGAATTTATGGCAGTAGTTTTTCAAAAGATTTGTACATGATAATTGCTTCAGAAGAAGAATTTTGCTCTTAGGATTTTTTTTTCAAGCGTAATTTCAAAGTTGGCTTGATTTGCAAATTCTTCATTGAAATCTGGTGATTTGACTTGGGCATTGACAAAAGTTTTCAAAGGATCGTTTTTCAGCCAGTTTTCAAGTTTAAACAGGTTCTCTTCTTGAATTCTTTTTCTTGTGTTTGAATTCTGGAAATTTATTGTAGGAATTGTTGATTTATAAGAGAATTCATTTTACTGAACCTGCACACGCAACATAAATCAATCAGACAAAGTAAAGAAAAATATTTGAAAGAAATAGAATAAAATTGGACGCAAAGTCATATTCTGGTTCCTATGCTTGATTTGCCTAATCTCCTACCGTATTTAGAATTTTTCTGCCATACGAAATTAGGCCCAGCCATAGAAAATTAGAATATTCACCTCTTGTAAATAATAGGTGTTGATAGTTTTGAGGGTTTCTAATCTTATGATTTATTAAAAATGATCAGCGTTATTCATTTCGTGTGCCAAGAAATTAGATATCATATAAACTTCTGTTATACCGTTTCTGGAAAAGGTGTATTATCTTTCTATTATTCCCTAGACTAATGATGGCGGATTCAAACTCGTTGTGATAACAAAATCTTTCATTCTATTAATCTGCGTCCAGTTCAATCAAGTTTGTGTCTGTGAATATTTGATAAGTTTTATGGCCATCTCGTTCATTTTATAAAAAGCTAAATATATTTCTTTAACATTAGAATATATATATATCATAATCTCCTTCTGCCTAAGCTCACGCCAACCCTTTTCTAGTGGTTCTTGCTACATCAATTATGATTAGAAGAATTAATCTAAACCCTTGCCTGAGATTGTGCGTGGTTTCATCAAGTTTAAGTTCCTGTAATTTAAACGCCAATTCATCTCTTTCTGCTCAGACAATGAATATAATGTCTTTCTCTTATGTATATTTTCTATATACTTTGTTTTCTGGCACGTATATATGTTGCTTGGGCGTGAGTTTCTGTTGAATCTGAAATTTAGATTAAGGCGTTCACCAGGTTACTTAGAATAATATATATTCCCTGTTCTTGATTGGACCATTCAATGAGTTAATCATATCTTTACACGTGGTCGTCAGATTTTTGTTATTGTCATAGAAAATACTATTCAATGGAGAATTATATAATTAAGAAGTTAAAAGCGTCCTTAGTTACAGAGGATAAAAATGAGAGCAAATCCTTATTTATGGCGTAGACCCCTTTGTTAAGGCACGAGTTTCAGCCAATAACTTGATGTGAGTTACCTGCGTGCATCTATTTGTGATACCTGTGCCTAGTTTCATCTGATAATCCTGTGTTATTAAATTCCACGCCCTCCTAATCTTTTATGTCCATAATATAAACAATAGAATTTTCTACTGCTGTGAGAGACCCTTAACTATTGCATGTATCTGTAATTAAACTCTCTCTTGCAATTATTTCATGTGTTGAAAGCATGGTGTCCCAGTTTATACGCAAGTTATGTTAAATATTCAGAAATTAATACTTTGTCTTTACCGTTTCTTCCACACGCCTTAATCTTGCTACTTCAATTTTATATTGATTCTGTGAATCAAGGGACAGAATTATAATCTTACAAATTATGCATGTTACCAATTAGTGAAAAGGGGCGCAATGATAGATATTGAAAACTCTCTCTCTCTCTTCAGTTTAAGTTCTTCCTTGCTTTAAATAGGATTGGCAGTTAATTTATTAGTAACTTATGTTAACACTTTTACCAGTTGAAATATATATATGTATTTGAATATAGCACCTAAGATTGGTAAATGAAAATTTATGATTCAGAAAGTTATCTGAAAGTTATAATTTTAAGTTTATTATTTACAATGAGAATTAATTTAGTATTAAAATAAATTAAAGCAAAAGATCCTCTTTCTTGGTTTTATATATATTTATATAATAGTGTATTAGGCTGCCTTTAAAGTGTTTAAGTTATAGATGCATAAGATTTATATATACCTAATACTATTGAACATAGATGTATTTTATTTTCTTTGAAAACTAAACAAATGTAAATATCGATAAATTGTTTATCATGAACATTTAACTCATGAAGTTTGGTAATTTGTAATTAATGGGTGTGTAAATATATTTTAATGTAGATGATGTGTGTTTTCTTTTCATCAAAAACTTGAGAAGTGAAAATTTATATTGATAAGATTATTACGTTTCTATTATCATGCTTATATTACAATTATGTTCGCGTGAGGGTATAGTTTGTACCATTTTGTGGTCGTCTGAAGAGACACCTTTGAGATTATGATTTATCTCTAGTGAATGATATAAACATTGTGGTTTTGTTCATTATGTTTAGAAGTTATCCCTAGATTCTCATGTTGAGTCATGTTATAGAAAGAGTGGCTTGCGGTAGGGGCCGAAATCCGGAAGTGATTGTCTGGGTAACCTATCGTAGGTGTGATAATTCAATGAAAACCTAACTAATGTATTAGGGGTTGGGTAGTTGTAAACACTAATTCAGATAATGTTTGCCTCACCTACTTTCTTAACGCTCGTTTAGGTTGAGAAAACGCTGAGAAGGCCTGGAATGGAAAGTCGTCATCTTGTCCTCTTGAAAGATGAAGTGACTCCACATTGGTCTGCATAGGGGCTGGGAATCGGTAGAGGCTACCAAGGTAACTCTTGGAGAGGGCCGGTAGTCTAGGAAGATTCACCAGGGTAACCTATCCCGACGTTGTGATGACACTCTTAGTCAATATCATGATGGTGTTCCTTATGTTCAGATTTCTTTTGATGTGATTTGTTAATTGGATTTGTACCTGTTTTGACTTGTAATCGTTATGTCGTGATGTGAATTTGTAAACCCTGTAAACGTGATGTTTTATCTTCATTGTTTGTGGACCTGTCATTATCTCCTAGCACGGAGGGAGTGGACCTTTGGGTTCCACGTGGTCGGGAGGAAACCGTGCTACACCTTCCTTGTATTTTATTGCAGATGATCCTATGCTTGCAGCTAGTTCCAGTTACCTCTTTGTTCGTGACTATGGATGTGGAGGATGTTCGTGGATATTTGTGTCAGATCTTAAATGAACACTATCTGTTTTGTAAATATATCTCTTGTATAAGAGCGTACTGATTGAACCACCATTGATGTATAGAGATTCCTTGAGATCTCACCTTATGTAAAATGGTCATTTGGATATTTGATTGTATAAATTTTGTAAACTGGATCTAGCATGAAATTAAATTTGTACTTATGTTCATGATAATGTGTTGAGCTTATTTTTTATGTTTATGTAACTACGTCTTGGGAACTTTATAACAGTTGTGTAATCTATTATCCTTTTAAAAAAATAAAAAAATTATTCGGTTAACTTTACTCTTTACACTTTGTTTAACGGTAACCAAAGTGGTACGTTACATTATTAACTCTAGAACAAGGTTGTTCCTTATCATCTTAGATTTGTATTCATCAACCTTGTGACTATAATTGTTGCAAGCATGGTAATATACATGAAATATGACAACATTATTTCTTGTAGGTATGAAATAACTTCTACCCATGTTATTATTCCTCCTTTGTCTAACTCTACAATCAACAACTTTATGCCCAAAATATTTCAAGAAAAATAATAACCTTGAAAGGATTTATTCAACCTATTAGGAGAATATTGTTTTTCTGATGGAGAACTTATAGACCCTTTTTGCTTCTAGTCAGAATTGAACCTACCTTCTTTCTCTCCATTTTGAATATTCTTTGCATCTCCAAAGGAACTCTTCTTGGAATCTTTAATGTAGAATATTTATTCTTTTGTTTCAATATTTTCATTTGATTTGGGTACATTACGAGGATAGTGTAATGCCCCGTCTTGTAACCTAAAGAATGTTGCATTGACTACGAAAGTGTAATAATTTTTATTTATTTATAAACATTTACTTAACTAATTGCAAACATTCCCTAAGTAACGCAACGACACACTACTTGAAAATCCCATAGATGACAATAGTATTTAACATAGCACGTATTCAATTCACATAAACTTAAAAGCTTACATTAAATAACATTTAAATTACATCATTGAAAACATAATATACATAAAAGATTCTTTCATACATTGCATTTGAAATAACATTACAATACTCATTTTCCAAATGAGGTAGATCAAATAAATGTTTACAATTACATATTACAAATGTTCACCTCATTAACAATTGAGGAGTGATACATATATAAAATTTCCAATGATACAAATAAGGAAGTACATATATCCACATACGAGCTCTCCATCCATGAAGTACTCATTGCCACGAACAAGAACTGGGGACCCAACGGAGTAAGGTGCACGTTCCACCCAACCATGTGGTACCCGTAGGTCCACCCCCCATACTAGGAGATAGTAATAAGGTTCCCTAGACACAAGTAAAGCCATAGACAAACTAAACATTTACAAACTTGACTTATGGTTACATTGCTTCCAGAATTAGGATAATCAAATATGCTAAGTTTACAAGGATACTGTTATTTTAGGTGGAGTGTCATCACAATGTTGCATAGGTTACCCTGGTGTTTCTTCCTAGGTTTCGGCCCCCAACTTGGGTTACCCTGGCAACCTCTTACGAAACCCGACCCCTCATGCAAACTGTTGCGGAATCAAATATCTTTTAAAATAACAAGATATCGACTTTGCCATTCCAGGCCTTCTCGACTCATTCTCAAGACTGAACTAGCTCTTAAGTCCATGAGTGAGGCACAATTAATCTAGTTAAATATTTTAGAATACCCAATGTGTTGATTTAGTTTTCACTGACTTACTAACTCTACATGAGTTACCCAGACACCACTTTGTGTGCCGACCCTCACACAGAGCCACTCCCCTAAGAATA
>VDFB02084781.1:0-29041 GCA_007258455.2 Sequoia sempervirens
CATTTTTATTCAACCTTCAAACAACCAATAATAATTTCACACCTCATCTACACTACAATATTTAAAAATTTAAAAATTTAAAAATAGCCGCTGTCTATTAGTTCAGGGTTCCACTAACATTTCATAACAGATTACGTTGACCGTTACGGCTCTTTGCGCCACCCAAGCCTATGCTTACAACTTTGAAACAAGTTATATTGTATCCATGCACCTTAACTCATCTCCACCTGCAAATTATTCTTCTTTCTTCTTATCCGGAACCTTTTTGTATGGCTCCGACTTTCAGTATTGTCTTCTTGGTAATTGCATTGTTGGGTTCTTGTTTTGCAGAAGACGAGCAAGTTAGAATACTGTTAGACATGAAGAGGAGGGTCCAAGATCCAACAAATGTAATGTACAAATGGAACACTTCTTCTACTTCTCCTTGCCACTGGAATGGAATCACCTGCAACAACGCAAGTTTAGTTACCAATATCAGTCTGGGCAGTACAGGGCTAATAGGTCCTTTTCCTTCTTCCCTCTGTGGCCTCAGTGCCTTAAAAGCTATTCAGCTGGGTGAAAATTCTCTGCATGGAAGCATTGCAGATGTGTTTTGGAAGAACTGCAGTCAGTTGGAAATATTGAATCTCACAAGCAATTCATTGATGGGGTCTCTGCCAGATTTCTCTACATTGAGCTTGCTGCAGTTTCTGGACTTGTCAAACAACAATTTTTCTGGTAAATTTCCTCTTTCTGTCACAAACTTGCCTAGTTTGCATACACTATATTTGAATAGCAATCCTCTGGATCCCAACAAGATACCCGAAGAGATATACAGCATGAAAGAACTGAATTATCTGTGGTTGTCCAACATTAGCTTGTTTGGAACTATTTCACCATCCATTGGTAATCTTACAAAACTGGAATATCTAGATCTTTCTTACAACAATCTAAGTGGAAGTATACCAAAAGAAATTACAAGACTTTGCATGCTTTCTGAGTTGGATCTGTGGCATAATTTTCTTGCAGGAGGGATCCCTTCAGGTTTTGGGAACCTTACTTCTTTGATGATTTTTGATGCCTCACAAAATTCTCTTAACGGTAGTCTCTCTGAGCTTGCAAACTTGAAAAATTTGACCATTCGTAATCTCTATAAAAACCAGCTTTCTGGGTCAATACCCAATGAGTTTGGTGAGTTCAAGTATCTCGAGGAGTTGTCTTTGTACACTAACAGTCTTACTGGGCCGGTTCCCCAGAAGCTGGGGAGCTTGTCCGATTTTAGTACCATGGATATATCAGAGAATCGTCTTACTGGTCCTCTGCCTCCAGATGTGTGTAAAAGAGGAAAATTGGTATACTTCCTCGCTCTCCAAAATTCTTTCACAGGAGGAATTCCTGAATCATATGGGAATTGTTCCACTCTGCTTCGCTTTCGGGTCAACAATAACAGTCTCAGTGGTACGGTCCCCCAGGGTATCTGGGGATTGCCTCGTGTTTACATAATTGATCTAAGTGATAATAACTTTGAGGGTGAAATAAGCAGAGAAATAAAAGATGCAAAGGATCTTTCTGTTTTCACCATCCAAAACAATAATTTCTCAGGAAGCATACCTTCAGAAATTGGGCAGGCATTGCTCCTGAGAAAAATGCATGCAAACAATAATCAGTTGTCTGGAGAGCTACCTAATGAAATTGGAAGTTTGACAATGCTCGGTAGCCTGCTTTTGCAGCAAAACATGATTTCTGGTTCAATACCAAATACATTAGGGCTCTGCACGAATCTCTCTGAAATTAACTTTGCAGGAAATAAACTGAATGGTTCCATTCCTGAATCGTTTGGATCCATACATGTTCTCAACTCTCTGAATCTCTCCAATAATCAACTCAGTGGCCAGATTCCAAATACCCTTTCTGCATTGCAGCTAAGCTCACTGGATTTTTCCAACAATCAGTTGACAGGGGCAGTGCCAATACAGCTGATTAGTCTTTCGGGCAAGAATAGCTTTTCTGGAAATAAGGGGCTTTGTGTGAATGAAGCCAATTCAATTCTTTTAGGTCCATGTGCTGCAACTGCTTCTTCTTCCTCTTCTGGAGCAGGGTCCCCTGCGAGAATCCTAATTGCAAGCTTCATCTCTGTAGCTGCAATTATCATTTTTGTAATAGGTTGGGTTTTATACAGAAAAAGGTACAAAGCACCTGAATCCCAAGGATCTTGGGATCTCAAGTGCTTTCACAGGGTTACATGCACCGAGGATGACATTCTTCATTGCCTAAAGGAAGAGAACATAATAGGCAGTGGCGGGTCTGGAATGGTCTACAAAGGAGAATTGAGCAATGGAGAAAAAATTGCAGTGAAGCAACTATGGAATAGCAACACTGCGAAACTCAATCATCCAAGAGAGGAGGCGTTGAACCGCCAATTTGAGATGGAGGTGGAAACATTGGGATGTATCAGGCACAGAAATATAGTGAAGTTGTATTGCTGTATGTCCAACAGATACTCAAAGCTCATTGTATATGAATTCATGAAAAATGACAGTTTGTGGAACAGATTGCATGAGGAGAATATGGGTTCAACTTTAGATTGGCAGACACGCTATAAAATATCACTGGGAACAGCTTATGGGCTGGCCTACCTGCATCATGACTGTGTTCCTGCTATTGTTCACAGAGACGTGAAATCCAGTAACATATTGTTGAATGAAGACATGGAGCCATGTTTAGCTGATTTTGGTGTTGCCAAATGTTTTCAAATCAGTGGAAAGGGGAATTCTACAACTGTGATAGCAGGCACCCGTGGCTACATTGATCCAGGTAAGGAAATTTAGTTGATTTTTTTGTTCTTTGGGCACTAGAATGAAGTTTCCGTGTACTATTTGCAGAATATGCATACAAATATAAAGTGAGCGAGAAGAGCGACGTGTACAGCTTTGGGGTTGTGCTAATGGAGCTAGTGTCTGGCAAATGTCCGATGGAGGATGAATTTGGAGAAAACAAGGGAATTGTTGATTGGGTCTCTGACAATTTTTTCTCAAGAGAGAGTGCATTTGGGGTGTTGGACGAGAGGGTTTCTAAATTCTGCGAGGAAGGGATGATGAAGGTACTTAAAATTTCGGTGCTGTGCACCAGCAGTCTTCCTGCACAGAGGCCTTGTATGAGAGAGGCGGTTCAAATGTTGTTGGAAGCAGATCCCTGGCATGTATGAATCCATTAGTCAACTATGTAATCCGTAGTCAACGTACATCACTTTTCTCCGTCATTCTTGTCAGTACATTTCTGTCGGACCGTTAAATGTAACCTCCAATGCAGTGCACATCACTCCGATTCCGAACTAAATGGAATGTACTCCAATTGAATTTGGAATTTTTACGTTTGAAATTTTGCGTGACTTCAATGAGTTGCTTTTGATTTTTAAGTTATGTATTATTATCTTAAACAAGGCGTGTAATATTTAATGTTTTAGAAGTATATTGTATTTTAACAAGTGGCACAAGCGTCGAGTTCCTACCCAAAGGTAAAAAGCATCTAGCTATGAGTTAGAAAAAGTAATTAAATAGGAGATAGGAATATAAATGTATTAAATTTAGCTAGGAGAGTTTGAAATAATTTGCAATGGTGCATTAATGCGTGCAATGTTTAGGGTCCATGGGCAACAGGGTCCATGGAGACATGTGAACAATTGACATGTGTCGATGGATGCATGCAAAATTGCATTTATGGGTACCATGTATACGTGGATTTTTTTATAGATATACCAATGAATACTTGTATTTTTATGTGTCTATGTATACATTTGCAACAAGAAACGTTCTTTATGATCTTATTTAGGAAGCAAAAATGTATTATTATTTTGTTTAAATTATTAAATGCAAATAATCTCAAATGTTTGTAACAATGCTTGAGCCATCTATGTATACATGCATGCATGTATACATGTATCCACATGCACATAATGCATAGAAGAGTGAAAAGCATCGTTGGCATCTGAACGAGTCTCAAAGCACGATGAGACTCAACTTGCATTTGTAGTATTAAATGAAAGAAAACAGGAGAAATAAACTACTTATGACCAATGCACAGTTTTTAATTTTTTTTTTTAATAAACCTTTTGCCCCATAAATTCATTAGTCATTTCAATTCAAACAAAGTTTTGATGTAGGAATATTTCTAAAACATCAAATATCATTTGCAACAATTTACAAAAACATGTGCCCAGGCACTAAAAAAAAATACATTCTTTACATGACGCATACATTTTATCATAAGAAGAAAATTATCTACTCTACAACATTTTATAAGAATGACATTTGAAAGTAATTTGTAGGCCATTCGTGTTTGCAATTTTGGGAAATCAATCTGTACTAAACTTTAAAAATAAATCCAAAGAAAAAAGATGTCATCCATGTCCCCGCATTATTGCATATAGACACATATTTATATGCATGTTTAAACAAAGTTTACCATACCTCTTTTTTTGCTTCTATGTCTATTTGTAAATAAAATTATGTTTAGTGTAATGTTCTAAAACACATGTTACGTTAATTAATACAACTGAGTTATTTTACTTTATCATATCACAATATGCAAGTGCTAGTAGAAACACTAGTGTTAGGTGGAACATTGATAGGGGTAGCTCATTTGAGTGTAAACTTTTCTAAGATCAATCAATCTTTTTTTTAATGTAGTATGAAGGTTAGTTCTATATAAAGCTATTGATTTTATTATAAATAAGATTTTAATCTTATTTATGTAATACGAAAACATATTTTGTGTATAGAACAATGTAATTATATTACAGTAAATTCTTAGATGAATCACTAGAAAGCTATTGATTTTATTATAAATAAGATTTGAATCTTGTTTATGTAATACAAATAAATATTTGTGGATATATATTAAACAAAAAATAATTTGCAAAGATATAAAGAACCTTATTGCCTAAGATAAAATGTAGCTACAGTAAAATAATTCACATATTTATAGCACTTTGCATTCAAAATAAAATGTAATAATTTGACTTATTAAAATGTAATAAGTGAAATAAATATTACAATAAATTCTTAGATGAATGAGTAGAAAGCTATTGATTTTATTATAAATAAGATTTTAATCTTGTTTATGTAATACGAATAAATATTTTTGTGTATATATATTAAACAAAAAATAATTTGCAAAGATATAAAGAACCTTATTACCTAAGATAAAATGTAGCTACACTAAAATAGTTCACATGTTTATAGCACTTTGCATGCAAATTATTGAGAGAGAAACATTTGTAACAATGCTTGAGGCATCTACGTATACATGTATGCGTGTATATATGTATCGACGTGCACATAATGTATACAAGAGTGATAAAGCATCCTCGGCATCTGAACAAGTCTCAAAACACAATGAAACTCAACTTGCATTTGCAGTATTAAATGAAAGAAAACAGGGGAAATAAACTACTTATTACCAATGCATATATCGAAGGAGAGCATAAAAATATGGATCCATGTAAACATTTATGCATGCATGGATGTGTACATGTGTCCATGTAATTTGGTATGTAAACAAGAATCTATATATGCCTGCGTGCATAAAGTTAGAAATGTTAGAAACAATTTGCATTTCAAACATATAAAAAAAAAACATTTATGATTGAAACAAAACAATAATACATTAGTGTTTTTTGAAGAAGTGTATAAAGGATATCTAGTGATGCATTTGAATGCATAGATACATGTAAATATTTGTTAAATCTGATCATACATTTTAGCCTTTGGTGAACTGTTATATGTGCTTTTAAGGATCTGTAATAAACAGGATTTAGAAAAGACGTTTTGAAAAGAACTCTTGAATACAACTCTATGTTACCAATGAGACTCAATTTGCATTTGCAGTATTAAATGAAAGAAAAAAGGAAAAATTAACTATTTATCAGCAATGCATATATCGAAGGAATGCATAAATATATGGATCAATGCAAACATTTATGCATGCATCGATGTGTACATGTGCCCATGTAATTTGGTATGTAAACAAGAATCTATATATTCCTATGTGCATAAAGTTGGAAATGTCAAAAACAATTTGCATTTGAAAGATATACAAAAAAATTTATGATCGAAACAAAAGAATAATACATTATTGTTTTTTGAACAAGTGTATAAAGGATATCTAATGAAGCATTTGAATGCATGGATACATGTAAATATTTGTTAAATCTGATCATACATTTTAGCCTCCAAGAAACTGTCATATGTGCTCTTAGTTATTTGTAATAAACAGGATTTAGAATTTTTTTTTTGAAAAGAACTCTTGAATACAACTCTATGTTATGATAGTTATTTTCAAAGCCCTAAGTGTTTAATTTCATAACCTTGATATTTTCTTCATTTTTTTCTTTGTTTGGTATGGTGTTAATTTTGTTGTGATGGATGAAGGTATATTTGAGCTATAGATAGATAAAGATATGTAAGGGTAATAAAGAAGAATGAGCTATGTAAGTGCAAGAAAGAGAGGGAATTGAGAGAATGATGAGATGCAAGGTATATGAATAAGTTATGAAAAGTATTTGATATGGGAGGCAAGGATATGCGAGAGTGGATATGAGGATGAATGGAATGTAAATGGTATGAATTTATCATTTTTTAGTTATACGCTTAAAATTAAATGCAAGAAATAAAAATTTGAATGAGTGAGCTGGATTGAATGAAAAAAGGAATGCATCACATTGGTGTGATGCAAGGCAAGCATATAAATGGGTTTTGAAATGTATTTGATTTGAGAAGAAAGGATGTGCAAGGGTGGAAATGGAAATGAATGGAATCGATAGGGTATGAAGTGATCATTTCTTCCAACAAAGGGTGGAAGAATGTCTAGTTTGTTATTGGTTATGCTTTTTAAAATCATCATAGGGATGAGTGTCTCAATACAAACACAGAAAAAAGACCCATGTCCCATTTCTCACTCTCCTTTGTATTGAACAAGGTGCCGAGATCCTTGAGCTTCCTTGAAATGCGACAAGAGAATAATAGATATAAAAATATAATGATATTTAAGGATAGAAGAGTTAAAACATAAGACAAAGTGAAAGTTGTTATGCATATACTATGAAAACAATAAATATGGAAGATCATGAAACTGAAAAAATGCATATGCTGATGCATTAGAGAACAATAAATGCATGAATAGAGAAATACGTAGAGTTATTCACAGATATATGCATGGATGCATTGATGGACACATGTATACACAGAAAACAGAACTACATGGACAGATGGAGAAATGAATACATGTATACATGAATGCATGCATATTTGCATATAGATACAAATGCATATGTTACATGGAAGCATGTATTCATATACACATGCAAATATGGATGAAGGCATATATGCATATATGCATGTATGGACAATATGCATGAATGTATGTGAACATATAACTTTTAATTTTTTTATATTGGAAAACTAGCATTTATTTGTTTCTATTTATCAGAATAGCTTTATAAATCATTATTGTTATAGAAAATCAGTGAAATGTGATCGCATAGATTGATTAAATAAATTTAAGCAAATGCATAGTTTATAAAACTAGCGAGTAGAGGTACGTAATCCATGAATGCAAATTAAATGCATTGAAATATCATGAAAATGTGAACACATAGAGAGGTCAAAATAATTGAAGCAAATGCATTAAATGGCATCTGGCTAGTGGAGAAGGCACTGGAATGGCTTGGTGGCCATGAGTGGCCAGCATATTTTGGCCATTTAATATAGATTTAAGCCAGTTACAATGCATCGCAGCTGCTTTGTGGACGCTATATTCTGTTGTACATGCTTGTGTTCTAAGGAAGAGTGTTGTATATGCATGCACAAATGCATATGTGCATGTTGTACATGCACACATGTATAGATGGATGCATAGACACATGTATATAGACAGAGATAGATATGTTACAGAGAGAGGTGTGCAGATACATGGATGTGTAGAAATATGCATATATGCATCTGCACATGGGCAAAGACAAAGACATATACATGGGTGCATGAGTCCATATATGCATATATACATGTATTCATGCAAGATATCGATAGATGCATATATACATGGATGTGTGCATGCAATTCATAAGTGCATATATGCATAAATTGATTTATACATGTAGCCATAGATACATCCATACATATATAGACAGATGCATGGAGAGATTGTCAGATATATGCATAAATCGATATATGCATGATTGCATATATGGATACATAGATACATAATGAGATGAAGAAAGAGACACATTTATATATGCATATGCGGAACCATATAAAATTGAAATATGTTTAGCATATTGTAATCAATGAGTATTTAGACTGAACACCTTGATACTGGCATGTTAATTGTGTCATTGTTATCGAGTTTCTAGTGCTCATTTACCCTTGTAATAATGCATATGTAATTAATTAGGTAGCTGCTAATTAGTCTTTAAATACATAACAATTAAAAGAAAGAAATAATGATAATTATCGTTGTGCACATTTCAGCTATTAATCAAAGCCAATTGACAAAGTAGCAATGGAAAACCATGTGCATGTTAATATGTTAGAGAGCATGTATTTGTGCATAAGTGTATAAGGATGCCATGAGTTGTGATTTCTACTTGCATGTAGTTGTATTAAACAATTAATAGTAAGTATAGAATGACCCCATCGGGTTGGAAACTGAATATTTATGTGGCTTTAAGATGATACCAGCTTTGGAAGCATGAGACTTGTTAGATGCTTAAATGTCACAGTAATCATAGCGTATCAGCTAATAGGACCACTTGACATTTGATTCATGTCAATCGATGGCAACAACTGATACTTTGTTTAAATGTATCATAGCAGTATTGTTTCTACAAATTCAAGATATTTTCAACATGTGAAGAGCAAAGATATCCATTTGCACATTAGAAAGCCAAAAAATTGAAATCCCAAAAATATGAGGTCTCCTTTCTTGTATTCTTTGTTCCCTGTAATATCAGCAGTATGCTTAGTATTAGAGAAATAGTTTTGGTAGAATTTGAGAATAAGTGTTAAAATATTCAAGAAAATAAGTTTGAATATGAGTGATTTTTTTACCTTGTGGTAGTGTTTGTTGTTCATTTGCCAAGGCAAATGGCTTCAATTATGGCATTGTTTTGGTCAAGGCTGAAATGGCCTTCAATGTTGAAGTCTCGTAGTGTGAATATCACTGCTGATTTGTCTTTGATATAGTCTTCATAGCTCATGTTTTGGCTCTTGGGCAGTAGATGTTGCACGGTGAGCTGGTCAATTGAATAGTGGATTGTTTGTTTGTCATATGTTGTGATAGTAGTTTTTAGATGCAAATAATATGTGTAACTGACTTGTTGGTTGCATTGATTGCAATGAGCATTTTTCTCCTGGAGTGTACCATAACTGGTGAATTTGCATTTGCATTTTGGACAGCATGCATGAAATGGATTGGAAAATGAATTTGCTACTTTTAGAGTCTTGGAAACCTGTAAAATATGTTTGAATGTTGTTAGAAGAGGTAGAAAATACAAGTTTGAATGTAAGAGTTCAAAATTTTGAAAGTAGTTACCTTAAATGTTGAGTTTAGTAAGCTATTCAGCTTTTCCATGGTACAAATTAACAGCCACCTAATTAATTAGATATCAGATGAAAGAAGAGTAAATGAGAGCTACCAACTCGATAAAAATGCCAAAGTTAACATGTGAATATCAAGGTGTCCAGATTTAATACTCATTGCATTCCCCGGAAGCCCATTTTCCTGAGGAGTTTTGTAAAATAGTTCACTTGCCTTATAAATGCTTTCATATTTTACATGTCTACCTATGAGAACAATAACCACGACATCTGACAGAATTTAAATGCTTGCTGGCAGAAAATAGGTTTCTACTGCATTCTTTTGTCTATCTCTGTGCAAATGAAAATTTGTATTCTGCTATGGTAAATTCTCTAGTGCATTAGGTACTTTAAAGCACAATTTTTTGGATGTTGCTTTTGTTCCAGGTTTGATTCTTTTTGGGGGTTATAACTACCTACTATTGTATTAGTTTCCCATTTTTCTTCTACATATGCATGAATATATATACAACTAATCATATATAATAGTTTTTCATTCACGAGTTTTGTCAAACAGTTCTCCTGTTTTCTGTATGCTCCCATTGTTTGCATTTATGCCCATGAGACAATAACCATGACTTTAACAAACCCCATCCTTTATGCTTTGATGACAACGAAAAGCTTACAAAGACAATGTCGACTCATTGTTCAAAGCTCCATCGCACATCATACACATAATTTTGTCCTCCAAAGCCTTTATGGGACTATGATCAAAATATACAAACTAGGGCTCACATGCATGAAGTAAAATGGACAAGAGGGTTTCTACATAATCCCTATCAAACGTAGATGAAACCTTTGCATTTCAACAAGAAATTCGAATAGATAATACTAAAAGTAGTTTAAAATACAAATTTATAATCAAAGTATAAGAATTCCTTAAAGCACTATAGAAGAAAACTCTATAACCATGACTTTTAACAAAATCCCTCTATCCTTTATGCTTTGATGACAACGGAAAATCTCAAAGCAACACACTATCGACTCATTGTTCGAAAGCTCTCATTATCGCATACGTTGACATAATTTTGGTTCCAAAGCTCTCTTTATGGGACCACTTTGCAAAAGAATAAAACATACAAACTAGGGCTCATGCATGAAGTAAATGACAAGAGGGTTTTGTTATACAATTCTATCAAACGCATGAAAACTCTTCGACTAAAATACGAATTTATAATCAAAGTATAAGAATGCCTTAATGCATTTCTCGTATCAAATAGAAGAAAACAATGAAAAGTTACCTCTTCTGACCTCAAGCAATTCATTTCTCGTTGTCCAGTGCGCAACTCTGCAACTACAAAATCCCCTGCTTGGCCACACAATAGAGCACTATCAAATACAGCTTCGTTATGCACTTTAATGTAATGAAACTTTGAAAATTAACAAATTATCACCTCAGGTAACTCGTTTCTGGGTCTGGACTCTGCAACTATAACATCTCCTGCTCAGTCACTACAAACTCTTCCTTAGAACACATGCTTACATAACACAAAAACAACACACGCAAAGTAATAGAGATGCATAGCAAGTGGCTTAACTCTATATTAAATGACCAGTACTGCCACGCTGTGGGCCACTGCTGCTTAGGCTCAAAGATCACCACTCGAGCCGGCTGCGTCATTTAATGCATTTAATTTGTATTCATGCAATTATACATCTACCATTTTATAAACTATGCCTTCCTTAAATTTATTTAATCATTTATGTTTTATTTTCTGATATTTTAATGCATTTAATCAGATCTCATGGATTACGACTTAGCCAGCCATTTAAACTATGCCTTTGATTAAATTTATTTAATCAATTGAGATTCAATTTTCCCCTAATTTTAAAACAAATGATTTATAAAGTTTACTTCCTGATTTAATAGCAAAATATAAATGCACTTCCAATAATATAAAAATAGCCTTCCAAATTCAAACTATACAAAAAATAAGTAATATACAATGGCTAAAGACACACGTCATAAGCAGCAAGCATTCCAAGCGATTTATAGTATACCGCTTTAAGGGCAGGAACTAATAATTAATAGATATTTAATTATATTATATTTAAATTTAATTTAATATTACATAAATTAATTAAAAAATAATTTATAATTAAATTGTTAAATAATGATTATGGAATCATGTCTATTAAATAATTTGGAAATTATATATGAAAATGTTTATGTCAATCAATGACACATAAATTGGGTATATATTAATGATACATAAAGGGCTTGTAGTTATGAAAATGCTTTGTCAATGTATATGGTATGCTAGCCTATCACAAAAGAGGGAAAGAAAAGACAAAATGCCTTGATAATGGGTGATCCCACAATAGTGGTTTACAATTTTTGGCCAAACTAGACACTGAAATTATTAGTTTTAACTAAATTTTCAAATTCAGGCACCTATAGCGGCTAAACCGTGAGGAATTTGAAGATGATGCAAACTAGAGTCTCGTCACATTTTTTTTGTAGATTCTAAAATTATTTTTTCAAAATTTGAACTAGATTGTATTTCTTTTTCCATCTCCTGCCTGGTTTTTCCAAAACAACATTTTAAAAGGACACACCGTGATAACGATAATTTTTTTTTTCAAGAAGGACATAAATTTAATTTTCAAATTTAGATTTATAACCTCGAGACCAGGCCCACTGTATTAGATAGTTTTTCTTTAGAATATTTTTCTTTAATCAAGTTTTAAAGTCAAACCAATTACAATCAAATATAGCTGCATCGTATAACGACAACTTTTTTTTTAAATCAAAATTCAATTTTATTTTTTTTGGATCAAGGAATCTAACTTAGTGCACTCATATTTTTCAATTTTTTTTGATAATTTTTATTTTACATTGCGTAATAGACCTCTATTCTCAAAAGAAGAACCAATACGAATAAAACTAAAAACAACACATACAAAATCAAAAATATTAAAATTATATTCATTGGATATTCCATGACCACTGATTCCAGAGGGACTATGAAGACTCTCTATCATCCTCAACCCAAGCTCAAGCGTAAAAATTAGACTTTTGCAGTCTCTTGAGGGGATGAGGCAAGGCGGCTCAAACGAATCACTGCCCAAAGGGGTCACCGTCCATGGTTCAGTGGAACTCCTTCATGGGGTTCGCCATCAACCCCTTTGTTATGCATTTGGGTTTTTTTTTATGTCATCCAAAGGGGTTCATGAACCAGAGGTCTGCATTTAACCACAAAACTACTTTTTTTGCTTTAACATTTTTTGTGAGTTTTTCTTCCTCACTTGAATTAGAAACACCATTGTGGCTTCCACCCAATCCTAAACAGTAAACCAAACTGTTATGAAATGGTAGAAATATTCAAAATTCCCCAACAAAATAGATTTACATATACTATGTGAGTCATAGAGAAAATAACTAAAACCTCCACATCATCCTCAAAGCTTTTAGAAACTAGAGAATTGAGCCATGCAATGTCATTTGTCAAGACAAATCCAAGTGTTTTTTTGAAATTTGACCCCTTGCAACACCTTCCTCCTCCTACAAGCCTCATTCTATGAGAATGCAAAAAGAATATAGGGGAATCATGTCCTTGTCACGACCCTATTCCTTATGATCATCAACCCAACAATAAGAGGCAACTTGAAGCCTAGGACTATCACCTGAATGATATCATCCAAATCCCCAAGCAAGAAACTCCTTACCAGAGTAGTTTCCAACTTCTTGATCATATCTTTCTTCTCACCTAGGTTAATAGGACAATCAAAAACATTGATGATATATTCTATTTTACCTAGGAGTGTGGTGATTTACAATCATAAAATCCTCCCCGAGAACCCATTGGATAGGAAATAATATAATTTTGCTCCTACTCTTAAACACACATTTTATGTGCAACTCAATTATATCGCCAAGAAATGTGATGTCTTTGTCTACTTACCAATTTAACTAATGTTCCCATGATTTTTGTGTGAGAGGGGAGAGACACAAAGGAGAAAAATAAAGAAGTGACATCAAAAACTCTAAAAGAAATGAAACCCTACTTACCATCAAATGATGTCAACTACAAGTAAATAACCACAATAAAACACTTAATAAAGATGTAGCCCACTGAGACATGAAAGAGAGGCCTTATCTACATCACATGAATTTACTTGAAAAGAACCCTTCACAATGTAATGGGATATAGAGCAATCTCATTCATGATTGTCTTCCAAACTAAAGTGGGGAGTAAACATCTACAAGCAAGCCATATTAATATCATCATCCTCCAATAAATTATGCTAAGTGCTACAAGGGGGATTTGAGGGTTGTGGGATATGAATCAAATTTTGATTTAAGTGGTTCCCAAGTACCCACCTTCTTGTGTAATTACAGTTTTTTAAGTCATTTGATCCAAAATAGTTGGACAATCTATCAAGTGCTCTCCATTAATCTCTCTATAAATATGGTTGATGGTGAAATTATCCAATGATTCCAAAAGAGGCCAAGCACTTTGAAGGATATTGTTGATTCTCCAATTGGCTTATTTTTTATTTCTAATGGAATTAGCAATCACCATTGAATCTCCTTTGATCATCATATAAGTTTCATATAGTTCACAAATTTGTAATCTAAGGATGATGGTCTAGGCTTTAGCTTCATTATCTATGTCATTTTTAATTAATTTGGAAGCAACACCAATCAATTTGTCATTATCATCCTGAATTAAAACTCTCATGCCAAAAAATATGGGGTTTCCCTTTGTAGCATTGTCAAAAATTAATTTTACCTAGTCACAAGGAGGAGACCATTTAATACCTTCTCTTAGATTTGAATAATAAGCAATCCCAAACTCATAAATTGTTGGGAATAGGATGCCATCTAATTACAATCCTAAACATATTTCATGTATCTCCTAAGTCCTTGGAAAGTGTCCCCAACACTAGGATTAAAAGAGATTAAATTTGAATGAAATGAACATGTAAAATAACATTTGTAATTAATTCTAAATGATAGAAACATGTGGGAATGCCCAAGAAGAGCTCCTACAAAATAGGAGAACATGGGGCACCCATATGGAAGGTGGAACTCACCTTGAGTTAAGTTAACTATTTGGAGAAAGATAACACTTCAGTAATGCATGTAAAGATCGTAGAAGTTAGGAATTGATGTTTACATGCATTCAGTTTAGTTCAGTTCAATTCAATTCAATTCAGTTCAGTATTAGTTCAATTTAGTTCAGTTCAGTTCAATTTAGTTATGGTTCAGTTATCTTCAATTGCATGTAGTTAGTTTTAATTGAATGCTAGCTAACTTCCATTGACTTGGAATGTATGACTAATTTCTTGAGTTGCATAACAGATAATAGGTGATACATTCAGTTAAGTGGGGATGATCAATCATGCATGATATTTGCATGAATGGTGGAGAGATATGTTTCAGTTAACAGAGTTTGACTTGGACCCACCTCATAAAAGCCTTCCAAGGTTGGAATCTTGAGCAATACTTTTCATGAGATATTTTATAAGGTCGAGTGAGTAACGTATTCTTAAAGCGCCAACTTTTTATAGGAGAAGTTGCACATTTTGTAATCAACGTTGTTAGGACTTTGGATGCTCAAATTGATGGACTTGACGACATTATTTTTCACGAAGAACTCTACTTGCAAAGAATAGGCATAGGTTTTTTGAGACACGCTTTGTGCTTTGTAATTGTAAACTCTTTGGAGTTTATAAGGCTCATTATTGTCTATAAATTACAGTAAGTTGAAGAAAGTTTCATCAGATTTTATTGCAAGTTGTGAAGAAGAATTTTTTAAGGCAAAAGAAGCATCTCAAGCAAGGATTGATAAAGAATTATTGTAATCTTGTTCTAAGGTTAAATAATACAATCACTATTGATTCTAGTTGTGGAGTTTTTTTCCCAAAAGGGTTTCTCCATGGTATATACATTGTGTCACTTCTATCTTCTTGTCTTATTCTTCTATAATCTTTTGTCTACTTCTACAAATGGTAAAATGAATCTAAATAGATAATCATCCACAAAGAAATTGTAACAAAGAACACTTAATTAGATCTAAAGTATAATAATTTTACAAAGTATTAGGCTACATAATTACCTCCATTTTCAACATTTGGTATCAAAGCTAACAGCTGGGGTAGAGTTTGGGATGCCTTTCTCTTAAAATTTTGAAGGTTTTTTTGTTGTAGTGGGAGATTTTACTATTGTGTTCTTACTAATTTTGGAAAATAAGTTTGTTACAATGAGCTATAATTCTCGTTTAGATATTGAAAGGTTCAATGGATTCAATAATGAGATGTGGAAACTAAAAATGGAGGATCTCCTTGAAGAGAGAGATTAGTGGTTAGCTGTTGGTAATCAGACAAAGTCACCTACAACGATGTTAGATGAGGATTGGGCTAAGCTTGATAAGAAGGAAAGAGGGACCATAAGATTATGTCTTGTTGATTGTATTCTCTTGAATGTTTCAGAGAAACTACTGCATATAAATTGTGGAAGAGAATAGGTGATATTTATCAAACTAAAATTCTTACTAATAGTTGTATCTGAAAAGACAGTTGTATTCTTTAAAGATGAAAGATGGCTATTCTATTGCAAATCATTTGAATTCTTTTAATTTGATTCTAAGTCAGTTATCATTTGTAGATGTAAAGCTAGAAGATGAAGATAAATGCATTTTGTTACTTTGTTCTTTACCAGAATCTTGGGGAAATCTAATTGTTGCTATTAGTGGTAGTGGAACAAATCCGAAGATGGACAATATAATTCCTACTCTCCTATCACAGGAGATGAGGAGGAAGTCTAAAACAAAAATCCAAGATGCCTTGTTTGTAAAAGGTAAGCCTAAGAAAAAGGAACCTATGGGAGACAAGGAAGGGAAGGGTAAGTTAGAAGGATGGAGTAAGGTAAAGTGTTGGAACTGTGGGAAATCAGGACATGTGAAGAAGGATTGTAAGAACAAGAAAAAGAGTTATGATTCTTCTACAAAGGAATCCTTGGATGACAATAATCATGTATTGATCATTTCATGTAAAAATGTTAGTTCAATGACTCTTTACTTGATGTTAAAGAGTGATCTTCATAAAGAGGATGGTAGTCATGATGCCTTGTGTAGCTCATACCACGATTCAATGGGAGGTGTTGGCAATGACGCGGATGCATCATTGCTAAGGTTATCTTCATGTGATTGGGGATATGTATTTTCTTGGTTTAGAGTGGTTGCTATTATGTCATGGTTTACTCTTGATACATTTTTAGAGTTTGGCATGGTACTTGTTCTCTTTAGACTAGGATGTTTATGTATGTTATGATGCATGTGATCTCCTTGGAGGAGATGGTTAGATCATGTTGTCATGTTTATGTTCCTAATTCATGATTGGAGATTTGGCATTGATCTTGTGTAGTTCTCTTATGTATTGGGTACATTAATCATTTGCTTGATTACTTCATGATAGTGTTATGTTTCATTTGGAGTTTGGCATGGATTGGTTGGTCATAGGTCCTCATGGATACTTGGAGAAATAGGTGAGGCTTGAATTCTCTTATGGTAAGAGATATATGTTGGAATGGTTACTTGTAAGAAAATATTTTTCAACAGTAAAGACTGAGAAGCCTACACCTTAGTTGGATGTGAGTTCAACACACTCGGTGGTTTCACATGCCTCTAAAGAGGTAGTTTGGTTACAGAGACTTGGGAAAGGTATTGGTTTTAATTGCAAGTAAGTTAAACTTGAATGTCATAGTTAGAGTGCTAGTTGTTTAGCCAAAAAACCTATCTATCATGCTCGTACTAAGCATGTTGATGTTTTGTATCACTTTGTGCGAGAAATGGTTGAGAGTGGGAAGGTATTAATTGAGAAGTTGACACTTTGATTAATGTTGCAGATTATCTTACCAACTCCTATAGATAAGCTCTCTTGGTTTTGAGTATTAATCATTTGCTTAGAGCTTCATGATCATGCAGGTTGCATTTGAAGTTGGCATGGATTGATTAGTTGGTACAGGAAGGTCATTGGCCTTGAATCCTATACTTTATTTATAATAATGATTCCTTGTTTAGAATAATTGCAATGTATAATGTCAAGTGGGAGAATGTTGGGAATAGGATGCCATTTAATTGCAATCCTAAACATATTTCATGTATCTCCTAAGTCCTTGGAAAGTGTTCCCCAACACTAGGATTAGAAAGAGATTAAATTTGAATGAAATGAACATGTAAATTAGCATTTGTAATTAATTCTAAATGATAGGAACATGTGGGAACTCCCAAGAAGATCTACAAAATAGGAGCACATGGGGAACCCACATGGAAGGTGGAACTCACCTTGAGTTAAGTTAACTGTTTGGAGAAAGATATCACTTCAGTAGTGCATGTAAAGATACTAGAAGTTAGGAATTGATGTTTACATGCATGAAGTTTAGTTCATTTCAGTTTAGTTCAGTTTAGTATCAGTTCAATTCAGTTCAGTTCGGTTCAATTTAGTTAAGTTCAGTTATGGTTTAGTTATCTTCAGTTGCATGTAGTTAGTTTTAGTTGAATGCTAGTTGAGTTCAGTTGACTTGGAATGCATGACTAATGTATTGAGCTGCATGACAGATAACAGGTGATGCATTCAGTTAAGTGGGGATGATCAATCATGCATGATATTTGAATGAATGGTGGAGAGATATGTTTCGGTTAACAGAGATTGACTTGGACCCACCTTGGGTGCCCAAGTTGGCATCTTGGAGTTAACACTTTTGCATGAGAAGATATTTTATAAGGCTGAATTAAGTGGGCCCATTCTTGGGTGCCAACTTTGAGGGGAAGCTTACAAGATATCTTTGTAATCAAAGTTGAGTTAGGACTTCAGTTTTGGATGCCCAAATTGATGGACTTGATTTGACATTGTTTTTGCATGGAAGAACTCTACTTGCAAAGAATAGGCATAGGTTTTGTGAGATAATCTTTGTGCTTTGTAATTGTAAACTCTTTGGAGCTTACAAGGCTCATTATGTTCTATAATTGCAGCAAGTTGAAGAGAGTTATATCAGATTTTATTGTAGGTTTTGAAGAAGAATTGTTGAAGACAAAAGAAGCATCTCAAGCAAGGATTGATAAAGAATTATTGTAATCTTGTTAGAAGGTTAAATAATAAAAGCACTATTGATTTTGATGGTGGAGTTTTTTTCCCGAATGGGTTTCTCCACGGTATATGCTATGCCACTTCTATCTTATGTTCTTATTCTTCTACAATCTTTTGCCTACTTCTACAAATGGTAAAATGAATCTAAACAGATAATCATCCACAAAGAAATTGTAACAAAGAACAATTAATTAGATCTATACTATAATAGTTTTACAAAGTATTAAGTTGCATAATTACCTCCATTTTCAACATAAATGGGGGGAACTTTCAACCCATTCTATGATTTTACCATATTTTCATCCCACAAGGAGAATATTTTCCCTTTAGATGACTAAATCAAAGCTCTAAATTGATAATTACTTCAACAACAGTTGTCTCTTATTTATCAAAGAATGATTCCTTAGACATTTAACTTTGGCTTGAAAAATTCCTTCATTTCTCTCTTTATTGATTTCCTATAGTATAATTAACATGAAAATGAACCAAAACTTGAAAAGAAAAAATTATCTTTTCAAGATAAGCTACCATTGAAAAAAGTTAAGGATACCATTTAGAAGGGCATTAACCCAACCAAGTCTAGTGCATAATAATTGCCAACAATTTATGGAGAATGGATGATTAAGTAGAAAATTATTAGGAATCTCCTCATTTTGATCACAAAATACACACCAAAATAGGCCATTGAAGCCAAGTTTATAAAATTTGTTAGCTATGAGAATTATTTTGAAATGGTGTCTAAGAAAAAACACCAATGTTGGATAACCATTTTTTGTTTCATCATAGATGATTAGATCAATATTTCTTATTCTACAACCATATATATGCCAACTTAGCTAAGCATTCCCCTATTTTTAATGAATTTCATTTCGTGCTAATAGATTTCCACAATCCATAAGAACATTAATTGTGTTGTTTTTGGTTTTGATTGTGTGCAAGTTTTCAATACAAAAACTTGCACACAATCTGATGCATGGGCATCGTATCATTGTTCAAGTTTTGGTTTTTATTTTCAATTTTGTTTGTGTATTTCTTGTGACATGCGGCACTTCATATATGGAGTGGACCTTCTTTATTTTGGTATGTATCAAACTTCCATTTTGGCAATAGGGAGATGCTTGGTAGTTGCATCAATCAAGAAAGGAATAGGTAGGGCATAACTGTTTTGGGGGTGTGGAAGTTGTCGGCCTGAGGAAGGAGCGATAGATATAAAGAGAAAAAAACCAATCTAGTTTAAGAATGATTAGAGAAGTTTTTGCAAAAAAGAAAGAAGGTAGTGAAGAATATACCAACTAGGAAGAGAATCGGCCAAGTGGAGGAGACACGATTTTTTTCTAGAGAGAGCTCAATTTTGGACTAGGTGTATTTAGAATTAGCAAGAAATTAACCGATTCCTTTGAGAATCGATTGTTTTGTATTCAGTTCTATATTGATTTTATACATTTTGGCTTTATTTTTTACTCGATGGTGTTTGGAAAATTTGTACTCAACCATTCGCTTAAGAAATGCATGTTGACTTTGTAAGAAGAGAGAACGAATCCTATGCCATTGTCTTGATTTTGTATTGGGTGCATTGTTTAATCTTCATCCTATAGTGGAAGTTGTTTTTTGTTGTAGAAAATGAGTGATGGACTAGGTTTATCATTCCTTTTGTCTTAGTCATGAATCACCTTGGTTAACTTATTGAACCATCCAACTATAGGTATTGCATTATTTTATCTTTGGGATTGTTCCAGATTCTTGTTTATAGAGCAGGTTGTTAGGGAATTAAAAATATTTTCATTTCTTGATATGTTTCACCATTGTGTTTAATTGAGCACTATGCCATCATTTTGGTATCAGAGCCTGAATATTTGGGGTTGTTGAGGAGTGGGCAGAATGCCACTGAGAGCATTGAGAGATAGAGAGCTCAAGGAAGAGGCGGAAGAGGACATGATGATGGAGTCCTTGAATTGTTGCAGAACTTGACTACATGAATGGATGCCATGGAGAGGGCATAGCAAAGAGGAACACCAGTGGATGATGCTAGTGAAGTAGAAAAGGAAGAGAAACCACAAGCGGATGATGAAGAAGAGTAGGAAGAACCAAAAGGTGTGGAGGAAAGGTTAATAAAAGTAGTGATGAATGTAGGTGCAAAACCAAAAATAGAGGTCTTTGTGTATTCTAGAAGCTTGACTGGTGAAGAGTTCATTGACTGTATCAATGATCTAGATAAGTACTTCGAGTATGAAGGAGTTGTAGAAGAAATAAAAGTGAAGTTTACCTATACACGATTAAAAGGTCATGCTGCAATGTGGTGGGATTATGTGCAGGATGAAAGACACAAGAAAAACAAGGAGAAGATCTCTTCTTGGGATCAAATGGTTTCCAAAGTAAAGGTGAAGTTTCTTCCAGTTGATTATCAAACTAATATTTTTAGAAGATTGGTGAATTTGAAGCAGAAGGATATGGCAGTCAAAGAATATATAGAGGAGTTCTACAAGTTGGTGATTCAATTAGGCCATAGCGAAGAGGATTTGGAAAAGGTAGCCAGATATTTTAATGGTTTGAAATATAGTTTGTAGGATGAGTTGACCTTAGTGTCACCAAGAAATTTGGAGGAATCCTACCTATTTTCCATTAAGGAAAAGGAGTAGTTGATGAGGAAGTAGAATTAGCAAGGCCAAGGTAAAGGACAATTCTATGGAGAAAGAGGATAGTAACACCATCAATATGGAGAGGCAAGCAGTTTAAGAGGGCTAGTTAAGTCTGAAAGAGGAGGTTTTCAAGATAGTAGAGAAAGATCAATTAGAAGTGATGGGTATCAAGGAAGAGGAAGATGTTTTACAAGGAAATGTTTTAAGTGCAATCAATATGTGGGTCACAAGAGTTGGGAGTGTCTAGAATATTCCTAAGGATGTTACACAAGGCCTGCAAGGAGGAATCGGTGGTGCAAGTAGATCAAGAGAGTGTGGGATCATTTTCTCCAAGAAAGGAAGAACTTGAGTCAAGAGAATCTCTATTGTTCAAAATAGTGTTGTTGAAATCTCCAAAGGAGAGTCATGAACTTGCACAATGAAAGGATCTATTCAAAATGAAGTGCAAAGCTAAAGGTAAATTCTACATATTAATTATTGACGGTGGTAGTACAGATAATTTAGTGGCTATAGAAATGGTGGATAAGCTAGCTCTTAAGAGGATTAAACATCCTACTCCTTATAAAGTTTCTTGGCTTCAAAAAGGTCATAAATTGTTAGTAGATGAACATGCATTAGTGGAGTTTTAGATTGGAAGTTATAAGGATAGTGTGATTTGTGACATCATACCTATGGATATGTGCCATGTATTGCTTAGTAGGCCTTGGCAGTTTGTTTAGAAGGTTGTGCATGAAGGGAGGAGTAACACATACTTTTGAAAAGGATGGAATCAAGCATACATTGCTGCCTATGCGTGATCAAGAAGAGGACATTAGTAGTAGTAGTAGTAGTAGTAGTAAGATGATGTTGGTTAGAAGAAAAGAGTTTATAAATGACGAAGAGCCAAAGGAAGTTGCAGCAGTAACCAAGGAGGTGAACCTTCATTTTCCTCAAGGTTGCATGGGTGTAAATAGTTTTGATTTGTAGATAGGATAGTTGACAACATGTATTGAACCAAGTGACTGTGAAGTTGGAGTAGCCATTGTTATTCTGAAGGATGCAGAGATACATGACAGTTTGGAACTGCAAAGTCAAGAGGAATACATGCGCATGAATCTACATGGATAGAAGGTAGAGATAGCAAACAAACATGTGGAAGATGACCTAGCTCTTCAAATTGAGGTGGTTGAGAGAGAGCGGCTTGAACTAAAAAGACGTGAGACTAATAGTGCAACCGCTAATGGTGAGGTACAATCTCAGTTTTCAAAGCCATTAGATATAGTTGAAATTGATTTTGATGCATATGCAATGATTGCAATGGAGAGGGAGATGTAAAATGAATGGGAAAGATACAACAATGGGAGGTCAATTGGAAAGTGGGAGAAGTATATTATAGATAATGAGATGGGTGTGGAAAAGGCATTAGTCCAATGGTTTGGGATAACATGAAGCTAATCGATGGAACGAACATGAAGAGAGTATAGATAATTTCAATGTATGGAGGAACTAATCTAGCCATATGTTGGAAGAAAAGGAAGAAGTGGAGGTATAGGTTGTTTTCTATCAACATAAGGGGGTATGCTACAAGTGCATGGAGCTTGAAAGGGTAGTTCTACTACCCAACTCCCTTTGTGCACTACACTCACAAACAACTCCCCTGGCATGCCTGATGCAAGGGCATCATTTCATTGTTCAAATTTTGGTTTTTATTTTCAATTTTGCTTGTGTATTTCTTGTGACATGTGGCACTTCATATATGGAGCAAACTTTCTTTGTTTTGGTATGTATCAAACTTCCATTCTGGCAATGGGAGATGCTTGGTAGTTGCATCGATTGAGAAAGGAATAGGCAAGGCATAACTATTTTGGGGGTGTGGAAGTTGTCAACCTGAGGAAGGAGCGATAGATAAAAAGAGAAAAAAATTGATCTAGTTTAAGAACAATTGGAGAATTTTTTGCAAAAAAGAAAGAAGGAAGTGAAGAATAGACTGACTAGGAAGAGAATCGGCCAAGTGGAGGAGCGATGGGTTTTGTTTTGGAGAGAGCTCAATTTTAGACTAGGTGTATTCAAAATTAACAAGCATTTAACCAATTCCTTTGAGAATTGATTGTTTTGTATTCGATTCTATATTGATTTTATACATTCTGGCTTTGTTTTTGTTCGATGGCGTTCAAAAAATTTGTACTCAACCATTCGCTTAAGGAATGCATGTTGACTTTGTAAGAATAGAGAACGTATCTTGTTCTAGATCATCTTAATTTTGTATTGGGCACATTGTTTGATCTTCAACCTGTAATGAATGTTTTTTTCTAGTGTAATGAATGAGAGATGGACTAGGTTTATCGTTCCTTTTGTCTTAGTCATGAATCACCTTGGTTAACTTATTGAACCATCTAACTGTAGGTATTGCATTATTTTCGCTTTGGGTTGTTCCAAATTCTTGTCGGCTTATAGAGCAGATTTTTAGGAAATTAAAAATATTGTCATTTCTTGATATGTTTCACCATTGTGTTTAACCAAGCACCATGCCATCACAATCAAAACCAAAAACAACACAATTAATTTCATTTTATCAAATTGTAATGCTCATAATTTTGTATGCCTTGTGACAATTGTTATCAATATTATATTTTTAACTATGTATTATTGGATGCATAGGTCATGCTTGAATATGTTGTACTAAGTGTTTATTAGTGTTTTGCTATCAATACTTTAATTAATAGATATAGTTATGATTATTAAATGTGTTGAGCATTAAATGATTGTTGATTATGCATTTTTTCCTATATCATGCTAGTTGTAGATGTTTTACAATAGATGTCATGATTGGATATCATGTTTTGATTTATGTCATGTTGGGGTGGATTATGTTGCTTTGACTATTATTATGTGGAGTAGGTATGCTTGAGATTTGATTTGAGTGTATAAGTATAAATTTATTTCCCATCAGTAGTTACATATTAGAGATGGTCATTGTTGGGTTAAACTTATAAATCAAGTGTTATCTCACCCAACTTGAGTGTGAGATGAGTCTTTTAAATCGTTGTGTGAACATGGATCCAAATTGGTGGTGATTATAGAGTTTTCTTGTGTAAACCATAAAGTGTATGTATGAGTCCTACACGTGGTTTGATCTATCATGTTGCATTGTATCTAAATATTTACTTCGAAAGACGTGTTTATTGCGCCCATGAAATATTTAACTATTAAGGTCAAAAGACCTGTTGCATTTGTGCATCTCCAATAGAATAGATTTGATGAATTAATTTCCTTTGAAATGAAAATATTTAGTTATATAAATCAATTTTTTTATAAGGTTAGTTTAATTTAATTGTTTTAATTCCTAATTAATTGGGAAATATCGATTAAATTTAATTAGTTTATTTATATGGTTAAATGTGTTGTTATTTATTATTGCAATAAATTTTTACCAAAGGAAAATGAAATAGGAAAAAAAAATCTATAAAAAAGAAATGGAAAAAGGAGGAGTTTTGGAAAGACATAAAGCAAAGAAGACTTGTATTTTTTGTATACTTTTTATGTATTTTTAGAATTTTACTCCAAAACCCTCTTATGTTCCATGGAAGAAATGGAAATTGAAAGGATGGAAGGGAAGGGAGAATGGATTTTTTGGATAGGAAATTCCTTAGGTGTAACAAGGGAGTGTGTTTGATGTGTTTATTTGAACCAATATTTTTTTCTTTGGTGTATGTGTGTTTGGGATGAAATTAACTTCTTTATATTTAATTTTAAATGGAAGTTCTTCATTGTAATGCCCATATTAGGTGGTTGTATATGGCCCCATTGATATAGGATATAAATTGATAAAGTTAAATAATAGTTTTTAAGATTTCTTTTTTTTACAAGATCATGTTTTCTCAATCTTATTTGAAAAGTGTGTTGCTAGGCTCATTGGGAACAAAAGGGTATGATTAGATTTTTTAATTTTTTATTTCATTCAAAGATAAATAAATAATTAGAGGGTTTGCACTTTAATTTTTTTAAATAGAGAATTTTAGATATTTTATGGGTTTTCATGTTTAGAAAAGAGGAAAAATTGCATTTTAGGCCATAATGAGATTAGTTATTTTTTGGTACGAATATTGTCCCTAGTGTTTTAAGATTCTACATCTTTTGAGTATGTTGTCAAAATAAATATTTTATTGCCTTATTTTTTGTGCCACATCAAAATTAGAAATTTGGTGTTGATACTTAGGATTGGATATGTAGAATAAGAAAGGATTGGTTCTTAATGTTTATCAAGATACAACAAGATCATGTGCATACATGGAGGGATATTTTAATTAAAGTGATTACTAGATTTCATGGGGTGATAAATATGATTAAATAAGAGATTTTGTTACACAATTCATATGCTTGTAATGGTGTAATCATGTGTATATTGGAATGTCTCAACCATTGAGAGGTTGGTGAATGTACTTAGGAATCCCTAGTCTTACAAGGTAGGAATCGTGCTCAATGTATGCATAGTTGTTGTGCTATCATATTGACAAACCCTGCCTTATCCTTATGATCCCATATCCTCATCTACCTTTGGATTTATATCTAATGTGTATTTAAACCACCCACATGTTTAGTGATGGCTTGGTTTTCTTCTTATATGTTGGTTATTGGTATATTGCTTATATTGAGATATGAGTATTGTAGTTTGACATGATCCATATGAGGAATTGATGTATTTTATTATGTGTTTTTTATATGTATTGAAGGTGTGAGAACTCTTATGTACAATATCATGATTGGAATTATTTTATGATATATTGGCTTGCTTTGAGCTGATTGTACTTGTATGAATTGATTGGTGTGTATGCTACCTTTGATATTTGATTGGCATGTGCCAAATGAGATGTTGTATCGATTTTATGGTATGTGTGTTGTCATTTTCTTATGTTTGGGGTGAGTGTGAATGTACCCAACTTGACTGGATCTCAAGTAGGATAATAATGTTGGCTTAAAAATATCACATGGTTGGGTGATGCTAAACCACCATTGGGGATCAAAAAACTCCAAGGATTCCTTTTGGAGAGAATAATGGAATCCTATTGTATCTTATACATTTGTATATCTCTCTTTACTATAAATTGTAAACATTATAAATTGGGTCCTTGAGACTATTGTAATAATATTATGATAATTTTTATTTCCTATTAACTTATAATGCGTGTTGTGGTCCATCAATGATTAGGATGAGACCCTTTAAATGTAATAAATATTTGATGTCATCTTTTATTTTTTCACACCTCATTTTGTGAGGGTGTTAGTATGTTTATAATTTTAAAATCATGATAGTTGACTATGCTAGCTTCAAGTTACTTAATATTTTAAATGTTGTTTATGGATGTATTAGTGTTAGATTGAATTTTTCCCATAGAGATGGTGAGGATCATATCCTTGATTTTACCACATGTTGACATTGGTGTCAAATGGAAATATCATGTATCTCTCATCATATTTGGCTGTGGTTGTTGTTGATAAATGTCTTATTTTATAATTTTGTAAATTGGTTAAGGGTTGAGTGTATATGGTTGATGATGTTCAATTAGCATGTTGAATCTTCTTGAGTTGGTTGTTGATGGTTTCATAGGTAAGATTGTATCCATATCCCATATAACATCTCCTCCACACGTGGTTGTGACCACACAAGTTTGAGTGTGTTGGTTAGGTGTTTTGTGGCATTTTGTCATGTCTTGAAAATTTTCCACTTAGAAACCTTCTCTTTGTTGGAGAATGTGTTTTTCTTGTGTGTCATTCAAATATTAAAAAGTTGGAGGTATCATAATAATTTCTTGGAGCTTATTCAATCTTCAATGGCCTTCATGGGTGGCCTAGAGATGTTTTCCTTTTTGGTAGAGTCCTTGTGGAACCCCTGGCCAAAGTTTTGATCAAGTGAATTGAAGAAATTTTATGTTTGAATGCTATGAAAGGATGTCAACATAAAACCAAAATAGTGGCATAATTTCAAGACACTAGAGGGATGCGCTACATTCCTCTAGTGTATTGGAGTCCTCTTGGGGTATTGTAGTCCTCTACTTGGACATCTATGGAGCCCTAGACAACAAGTATTTCTTGACATTTTTTGTAGAAACTTCCTTTACAAAAAATTTTCCACTTGATTTAATGACTCTTCCTGTGATGACATTTCATTGATAGGTGTCATAACCTAAAATTTATTCCATATTTTGCATAGGGAAGAGTATCTTTACATGGAATAAATTAGTTGTCATTCTAATTATTGAGAGCTTGTACCTCCTAGTTAAGAAACCCATTGTGTAGGTTGCCCCTTATGTTTGGGTGTCATTTGAGTTGTCATGAATGGATTGGAGATAATTTTCACCCTCATATTGCTCCATGTTTTTGTAACATAACAAGATCATGGACTTACAGTGTATGATTGTCATTATGGAGGAATTTTCATCCTCTCATATGATCATTGTGTTAACTTTGTTACATAATTAGTGAAGTCTTCCACTTGTGTCACATTTTTTTGAGAAATAGTGATGCCATCTTGTGTGTCATTATATTTGTCATGATATTTTGTGTGTTTTTGCATGCAACATGACATGTAAATTTCATATCTTAAATGCAAAAAAATATTCATCTAGTTTTTTATGTTAATGTCTTGAGTGTAAGTTTGGGGCATTCAATTTGGTATCAAAGCCCATGTTGTAGCATTGGAATCTCTAGGATTTATGTTATTCTTTTTATGAATGAGCATGTGTAGGAATTTAGTGTGGTTACAGTGTGTGCTATGTATAGCATGTGTTTCCAGATATATCTCCTTACATTTTATGTTTTAGGAATGATTTTTCAGAGGGTTATTTAGACCCTTCAATTACCAAGAAATTTATTTTATGTGTGAATCACCTTCTTTTTGTTCTAATTACTTGCTATGTGTGAATGTTGAATGACCTTTGTGGGTCATGATTATGTTTGTGTATTGTTACCCATTTCTTCACCTATGGGCTCAGTCAGGCAGGGTAACCCATGTTTTCAGGGGTTCTCGAAGACCAAATGGAGGAACACTTGCATCAAGATCACTTTTTTCTAACTTGTTTGCTTCTTGTGTAGATGCAAGGGAAAATGATGTTTTAATTCAGTACATGGATTAAATGTGGCTCCCAAGAGGGTTGAGCCCAGCGTGCAGGTCTTTAGCTTGGGGGTGGGTCTCATTTCTATGTTCTGCCTTGTCTTTCCCTCTTTTCTATTTTGTTTTCTTCTCTCTTTCCTTGTTCCGTCGGGGGTGGAACCGGGTTGGAAACCAAACTTGGAACTTTTCCAAAACTCTCGGTTCCTATTTTTGATCCGGTTCTGACCCTGCTTCCGCCTTTTCTGTTTTTGTCAGGCCCCTTTTCCATGTTTTCGTTGGAGGTGGAACTGGACCGAAACCAAACTTGGAACTTTTCCAAAAGTTCCAGTTTCCGTTTTAGTTTTGGGTCCGGTTCTGGTTCCGGTTCCGCGCTCATGTGTGTCTTGTTCTCTTCTTTGGCCTTACGTTTTACCGTGGGGTAGTTTTTCCCTATCTTTTCTTCCTTGTCCTTTTTTCCTCCCTTCCTTGCCCTCGTCAGAGGCAGGTTCGGGTCTGAATCAGAACTTGAAACCTTGTGAAAGTTTTAGTTTCAGGTTTCTTTCCACCCTAGCCCCGTTTTGTTTTACCCGGGATCGGACTCAGTTCCGATCCCACCTTTCTTTCCTTTGCCTTGT
>VDFB02084782.1:0-55287 GCA_007258455.2 Sequoia sempervirens
AAATCTCAAAGATACTATCAAATAGAAAATGGAAGAATGGAAGAAGACTGAAGAAAATCTCAAGGATACTGTAGATAGGGAAAAATCCAAAGGTTTATATGTGTTGAAAACAATAAACTAATTAAATCCTATCAAGCACCATGAAGCACAAACTAGAATGAAAATGTAAATAAATGAAAGACATGCAAACCAATTTTCAAACTAGAGTTGATTGATCTCCATGGATCTTCTCCACCTGCATGAGAATGCAAGATTTTGAAGGTTGATTGTTGAAGGAGTGTTGGTTGCTCAATTTTGTAGCATAATGATGCGACGAAAGTGATAGATGAAGATGGATGGAAGATTGAAGGATGAATTTGACAGAGTGAAGATACTAGATCAAGATTCGATCCAAATGGCAAGTGAAAGGTTAGATTTATAGAGCTTTTGAATACAAAAGCTTAGTTGGAAAAGATCAATGGTTGAGATTTAGTCTGGTAAGATGAACGGTAAGAGATGGAGAAGTTGGAGAGAAATATGGAAGCTAGAGAAAAAGAAGGAAGATGTTTCCTTCCCACAAAACCTTTCACTAAAAAATGAAGGCAACTTGCCATTTGTCAAGTTTAGTTATGAGTTGGTTTTGTAGTTGAAGATAATTCATTAATTAAATAATTAAATTATTTAATTTCATGTGACATGTGGTTTCGGAAGTTTCTAATTAAATATTGAAAAATATTTAATTATGTGTGAGATGACTTTTTAGAAGATTTTAAAGATGATTTCATGATTTTGAAAAAAAAAAGAATATTTAGAAGATTTAAGGATGATTTTATGATTTTGGAAAAAAGAAGAATATTTACTTTATTTAAAATAAAGCAATGTGCCAGCGCCGCCGGTCACGTTAAAAAGTTTACCAGGTGCACTGCAGTTTATATGGGGTCGTGCTACCCGATTCCTGCAGTCTAAAAAATAAATAAATAAATAAATAAAATAAAAAATAAAAAATAAAAAAATAAAAGCAATGTGATTTTTTTAGAAGATTTAAAATGGTTCATGATTTTGGAAAAAAAGAAGAATATTTACTTTATTCAAACTAAAGCAATGTGATTTTTTAGAAGATTTAAAGATGATTTCATGATTTTGGAAAAAAGAAAAATATTTACTTTATTCAAAATAAAGCAATGTGATATTTAAATTAAATAAATCGTAAAGCTTATTTAATTTAATTAAGAATTAGAAAAAGTGATTAAATTAAATAAGTAATTAAACTTTTTTAATTAAGATAGAAGAATTAGAAAATGAACAATATAAATAAATAATTATATTTATTTATATGTAGATTGAATTAGAGATTTAACTAAATAACTTATATTTAATTACTTACCAGACTTATTATAATGTGACCATTTTTAGGTGTATACAGATACCATTGAAGAAAAATCATAATAAAATGAGAAGTTAGATTAAGAGTTAAGACGACTAAAAATAGAAGCAAGAGTATGTGAAAGTAGCATAATTGTAGATTAACTCTTGTCCCTACAAAAATGTCACAAGGATAAGGGAGGACTTGGCTTCACTGGTGAAAACTCAAATCTGAACACTAAGGGTGAAGACAAAGTAGTTGAAGTTGAAGCAAGATCTAGTGTAACAAGCAAGGTCTAAAACTATAGAAAACCTAAAAGACCATCGGTCATGCAACCAAATGCTCAAAGGTACTTATCATTTAATGGTTATTGTTTTCTATGCAAGAAATTTGGACATAAGGCTGTAGAGTGTAGAAGCAAGAAGGAACCAAGTACGCAGTGCTTTAATTGTCACAAGTTTGGATACAAAGCAATTCATTGCAGAAGTGAATTATCTAATCTGACTAGAAGGAATGGAATGAATAATATATTTCATGGTAATTACTATTTATTCCATGGTTATAGTCATAAAGCTAACCAATGCAAATCTAGGGCTCACTCAGTTAAGTCAAGACAAATATGTTACAAGTGCAGTCAACTTAGAAATTATGCTAATACATGTAGATATGTTGCTCTAGAAAAGTTTGAAAACAAAAAGAAGGTTGCAGAATCAAATGAATCTAAGAGGAAGACTATCATGGTTTGGAAGAAAAAGGAATTGAGTGTGGAAAACTCTTATGTGGTACTAGATCTCAGTACAAGCTCTTCTGGAAACTGAGCCAACCGCCTTGGCTTAGGGGGAGTGTTACTATGCATATCCTATTGGTTCCCCCTCTCCAAAGTAATATTGATGTGTTTTCAACATGACTAAGTTTGATCTGATTGGTGATATATGATGAAGATTAATCTAGGTGATTGAAAAGTGAAGTACAATTGATGGTGTCATTGATGTAAGTTTTTTGGTGGAAAGTTCATCATGAGAAATTAAGGTTAAAAGGTGGAGTTTTCAAAACATTTCTCACAGTTTTCCAATAAGAAGAAGAAGAAGTTTTGTGGAGCTATAAAAGATTAAAAAAGATAAGCGTGACGATGGAATCCATTGACAAAGAATTGAGTGGTGGTATTCCACTGAGGTTGAAGGGAGTAGAGTTAGATGAATTTGATCATCAAAAATTGAAGGAAATTGAACTACGGTTGAAGAGTGATGATTCCCTAGTTTTCTAATAGATAATCTATCTTGTTCCTATTGAGTTGATTCAAGGATGGCAACATTGTTTTGGAAAAACCCTATCCAATCACTAAGGAAGCCATTGAAGCTATTACAACATTGAGCAATGCTAGTGACCTCATTGGGAAGTAAATGGTGAAATACAGAGACATGGAGGAACTTACTAGTATCAAAAAAGACCCCTGAGCTCTACTGATAAATACCACTGTTGATCCTGCAGTAAGGTATGTTGCTTATGGTATCACTTACAAAATATATTTTTGAAATCATGAAGGTTCTACTTCAGCTATTGTTATGTATCTTGTGATGAGCCTAGTTTTTGGTCCAATTTTGGGTAGAAGCTATAGTTTATTTGTTGGTAGATATCATGGAATTTAATGTTAAATGTTGGTATTTTCATAATGTTTCCCTCAAACCATTGACATTGGACTTAATCCTATCTCGGCAAGCTTTAATGACATTTGGCATATTATGTGGATTATCTATATGGATTTTTCATGTGGTTATTGAATGTTCTTTAGAGTGCATATAGATGTGCAATTATTATGCGTACTAACCTTTCCATGCAAATTTGATTTAATAATGTTAAGTTGAGGAAGAAACCACCAGTTTGGCATGCACCATAATGTCCAACAAAGTAATCACTCCAAGTCAAAGGAAATCAATAGTAGAAGATTCTTCATGCAACTGAACGTAACCACCTTGTAGTGAACTTTAATGATCGAGCATGCACGGGCATTACTACTAAGCTGAATTTGCATTTGAACCTGCATGTCTGACCAAATTCCATGCACATGTAACCACCATCACTCCATTTCCTCTTTTTTCCCTAAATGACATCCTCCCAGTCATGGAGTTGACTACCTCATTTAGTTTTTAGTATAAATAATGATTTGGTGTTCCTTCTTTAGGAGGTTGCATGATTTGATATTGTACTTGTACTCTCTAGTTTTTAGTAATATAGATGCACTCCTCTTTTGTACTCATGATTTACAGTTAATAAAATAAAGTCCTAAGTTGAAGCATTTGAGTTCTCATTAGTTTTAGAGGATACTTAACCAAGGGGGCCAACTTGGTGAGTAATCTATCTTCCTAGTTTAGCATTAGTTTGGTGTTACTTGTTGTTTAGTTATTAATATCAGTGTAGGAGGCCAACATTTTTGGTGTAGTTGTCGGGGATGGTGTCAAACTAGGGAGTCTTTTGAAGTCATTGGTAGTTTTTTGTTGTTGTAGTGTTTCTGGAAGTTGTTCTTAGTATATCCTCATTTAAGAAGTAATGACCCCCCTTATTCTTTACCAATTCTTTGTGTGAGTTGACTGATATCAAGTGATATCGCATGAATAAGGGAAGGAGAAGGGATACTTATTGGAGATTCCTTCCTAAAAATCCTAATCCATTCCAGCTAGTTGAATACTAGAATCTACCAATAAAAAGAAGAAGATCCACACCCCTTTGTTGATGCATATCCTGATCTGACTAGTTTTGAAGTCTCCTTTGAAGATCAAAATTAGCTTGAGAACCCCTTTTCTTTGGAACAACATCAAGCAGGCATAGGTGATGCCAATAGGAACAGACCTAAACAACCAGTTTTTCCTTTCCCCATTTCCCATCAGAATGAAGTTGAAAACATCAAGAAAATTCCTTCCTCAGCATTCACAAAGTTTTATGGACTTGTCACAAAAGATCTTGATACTTTTCTATTTGAGCTTGAAATACTCTATAAGAGTTATGATTATACTACTGATGCCCATAGGCTTAAGCTATTTCCTACCACTTTGAAAGAGGTTGCATTAAGATAGTTCATGATCCTAGGCAGAGATACTGTGGAAACTTGGGAAGACATGAAGACAAAATTCCTTAACAAATAAAAGGAATATTGTAGAGGCAGTGACATGAGAGGAGGTGACATTTTCATGATGCAACAAAAGGAAGATGAGAGCCTGAAAGATTACATTGCAAGGTTTTTGTTTTTCCTGCAAAAATATCCACACCATGCACTTAATGAAGACTCACAAAAGTTGATTTTTTTGAGAGGAATCAATGATAGCTACACTAATGCTTTGGACCTCATGGCAGGAGGATATATCTCTCAAGTTCCTTTGGAAGATATCAAGAAAATATGCCAGAACAACTCTAGGGCAACTTCAAAGAAAGGGAGAGCCTACCAATCTTCCATGGGCAAGTCAACTACCAGTGGAGTCTCAAGAATGGAGATTACTCACTTGCTGGCAGACTTCAAGAAAGACATTATAAATAATCTAGCTACTCAACTAGATACACTTTAGGCCAAGAAGAAGCAAGAGGAAACATAGGAAATGTTGATAGAGTATTGCCCTCACTACAAACAAAAGAAAAAGGACTGTAAATGTAAGATAGTAGCTAATATTGAAAGCAAGCAGGTTCCACCTGAGTTTAAGCCAATCTAAATTGAAGAAGACCAGGTCTACTATGTTGCATAAAGGAAGCCTTAGGCTCCAAGAAAAGGTATGCCACCAGATCCATTATCCTATGTTGGGCCATATTTTAATTCTTATTCATTTGGTAACCAATAGAAGCCCCCATATGCACCCAGTTATGGAGGATATCCACCATAGCCTTGGAGTAACCATCTAAATGCTTGGCCCAATCATCAGATTTCACCACCCCAGTGGTAGCAACCTCAGGGGAATTGACAACAATTTCAAGGGCATTGACAACCACCTCCAAGAAATTGGCAACAAAAAAATCAATGGAGAGGAGGAAAACAATGGCCTACTCAGAAAACCAGTTACATGAAGCTACCTTCTTAGCCCAAAAAACCTTCCATAATGCCTCCATGTACTAATCCAAGCTCAAATTCACCTAAACCTACTCAACTACAAGCTCATCCCACACCCAATCCAAATAACAAACCACAACAACAGCTTGCATACTCTACTGATTCAAATCAATTCCTTCCATATGCTGTGAGTGTAAGTGATATCCACTGGTGTTCAAGAAATACTCTACCAACCCCTTCCAATTCCATTATCATTGAGCTTCTTGTGGAAGAGGAAGATGAACCTCTGAATGATCCCATTCAGCCAAGTGTACTCAAAAATCTTGAACCAGTCCAAGTCAAGCAGACTAAACAAGAGCCACCATTTCCTCAGAGATTGGAAGTTTCCAAGAAGAAGGAAGAAAAGGAGGATACAAATTTTGATATTTTGGATCAACTAAAGCATATATGTGTCCAAATACCTCTATTTCAGGCCATAAAGGACGTTCCAATCTAAAAAAAAGCAATCAAGGAGGCATGTCTTAAGAAGCCAGGTAGGAAAAAGAAGGACCCAACTACAGTTCATGTGGTGGGACAGCTAGCTGACATCATGCTGGGAAAAGTGACTATTCCCAAGTACAATGACCTAGGTAGTCCTATGGTAGTAGTTTTCATAAACGGGGTCCAAGTAAAGAATGCTCTGATTGATTTATGGGAAACAATAAATGTAATGACCAAAGAAATCCTACAATAACTAAACATTGTAAACATGAGGTCCACTCCTACTGTCCTGCAGCTTGTTGATAGCTCTACTATTAAGCTTGATGGTGTAGTAGAGGATCTTGTGGTAGTTTTAGACTCCTGGGAGTACCCAAAAAACTTTATGATTCTCTCTCCTAAAGCTACACTAGGCAGGTATCCCATTATCCTTGGAAGGCCATGGTTAGCAACTATAGATGCATACATTGGATGCTGATTAGGTGACATGACCATTTCAGATGGGAGGAGCACTAAAAAATTTGTTCTTTATCCACCTGCTCAGCCATCTCAAGGTGAAGATGATCTCGTATGGTCACAAGTTGGTGAAGAGGCCAAGGAAGTTAACTCTGTGGCACAACTTATGATGCTAGGTAGAAGCTCTTTCATGCAGCTCCAAGATGAGGATGAAGTATTGGCTAACATCATTTAGAACCATTGTGAAGTGGAGGAAGCATCATCTTATCATTTTGCTACTCCATTCAAGACACTTTTTCCTGCTCTTCCTACAACCACTATTCCTGTAGCCACTATTCCTACAGACATTCTTCGTACAGCCACTGTTCCTGCAGATGCTCTTCCTACATCCACTCTTCCTACAACGATTGTTCCTATGAAGATACTTCCTATAGCAATAGGTATGTTCCATACATTGAATCCATATGAAATAAATGTACCATGTTCTAATGAAGCAGCCATGATAGAGTTAACTACACAAGTATAGGTGTAAGAGGGAAAATATCTTAATGTTAATAGTAAATTGAATGAAGAACAATAATTGCTATTGGAAAACTTATTAAGGACCCATCAACATGCATTTGCATGGGACTATCATGATATGAAGGGACTAGATCCTAAATTTTGTACACATAGAAATTACATTAGAGATGATTGCACCCCAGTAAGGCAGCCACAAAGAAGGATTAACCCTGCACTAAGAGAGATTGTGAAAGGAGAACTACATAAATTACTAGATGCAGGATTTATCTACCCAATTTTAGATAGTCAGTGGGTCTCTCCATTAGTGATTATGCCTAAGAAGGGAGGGAAATGGCGAGTTTCTGTTGATTATAGGGAACTTAATGCTGCCACCAAGAAGGACCACTTTACCCTTCATTGATCATGTTTTGGACACACTTGTAGGAAAGTAATACTTTTCTTTTCTAGATGGACTTAGTGGCTACAACCAAATCCAAATTGCACCTGAGGACTAGGAGAAGACTACATATTCCTATCCATTGGGGAGACCTATGCCTATTTGATGCTCCCATTTGGCTTATGCAAAGCACCTACAACTTTTTAGAGGGTAGTCATTAGTATCTTCTGAGAAATTTCTCATGATTGAATGGAAATTTATATGGATGACTTTACCACTTATAATGTTGATTTTAATCAAGCATTGAAAAATATTAGAAGAGTCCTACAGAGATTTCAAGACCAAAACTTGTCCTTGAATAGTGAAAAGTTCCTCATGATGATGCAAGACGGTATAGTTCTTGGTCAGCACATCTCCCAGAAGGGAATTCAAGTACATCCTGCAAAGATTGAGGTAATCAAAAATCTTCCCACACCTACAAAACAAAAATATGTTAGGAGTTTCTTGGGTCTTGTAGGATATTATAGGGGTTTTATCAAGGATTTCAACAAGGTAGCAACACCATTGTTCACTCTTCTCACTAAAGATGTTGAATTTCAGTGGACTAAAGCTTGTGACAAGGCATTTTCTGACTTGAAGGTAGATTTGACTCATACTCTTGTACTCAAAGGACCTAATTGGGAGCTTCCTTTCCAAATCCATATTGATGCATCGGATTATGCCATAGGAGTAGTCTTAGGACAGAAAGATGGAGCTGTTGAAAATTCCATTTACTTTGTCAACAAAAATTTACAAGGAGCTGAATTCAATTATACTGTGATAGAGAAAGAAATGTTGGTAGTGATCTATGCACTGAAAAAATTCAGACATTACATAACAAGCTACCAAATCTTTGTGCACACTAATCTTGTAGTCATTAGATATCTCATGAGTAAACCTTTGATCATAGGTAGATTGGAAAGATGGTTATTGTTGATGGAAGATTTTGATATAACCATTGTGGATAAGCTAGGGAGAGCCAATGTTGTAGATTTTCTTTCAAGGCTAACTACATCATAAGACAATTAGCCCATAGATGACTCTTTCCCAGATGAGAATATATTATCCCTTAGTGTACAAATAACCTGGTATGGTGACATAGCCAATTACTTGGTCATAGGTAGGGTTCCTTCAAACTTCTCTCCAAAAGAGAAAAGGGCACTAAATGAAAAATATTTTCCTTTCTCTTAGATTGTTGGATGTTTGTTTTATATTGGACCCGACCATGTCATGAGGAGATGTGTGAGAGAAGAGAAGACATATGAAATCTTACATGCATGTCACAATGAACCATGTGGAGGAAAATTTTCAGCCAAAAGGATAACAATGAATATTTTGAACACAAGATATTACTGACCAACACTCCACAAGGATGTAGGAAGGTACACAAGAAAATGTGATAGATTTCAAAGAATGGGAAGACCAACCAGATCTGATGAGATGCCACTTTTCCCCCAGGTAGTAATTATTCCCTTTGACAAGTGTGGATTGGATTTTGTGGGACCCATTCACCCTCCATCAAATGGTAAGTCTTATATATTGGTATGCACTGATTATGTGACAAAGTGGGTAGAAGTTAAGGCCATGAAGCATGCAAGAGATAACAAGGTTGTAGAATTTCTTTATGAAGATATTTATACCAGATATGGAGTCCCAAGAGAAATAGTGACTGATCAAGGGGCTCAATTCACATCAACCCTTGTTGTAGTACTAGTTAATGAGTACAACATAAGGCATAGGAAGTCTACTCCTTATCACCCATAGGCTAATGGAAAAGTTGAGGTGACCAACAAAGAATTTGAAACCATTCTGGCTAAAATAGTAGCTATTCATAGAAAGGATTGGGAAAATAGTTTTCTAGAATTTGTTTGGGCCTATAGGACAACCTACAAAACAACTACAGGCTTCACCCCATTTGAGTTGTTGTATGGAAAGACAACTATGATGCTAGTTGAATTTGAATATAAGACTCTGCAGACTGTAATAGATTTGGGGATGGATATTTCTGAGGCACAAAGAGAAAGAATCATGCAACTAAATGCCTTGCATGAGATAAGAAGAGAAGCCCTGCAACATACAAAAGTGGTGCAGAATCAGAGAGTCAAGTGGCATGTCAAATTTTTCAAGGACAAGAAATTCCAACTAGGATATTGGGCCCTGCTCTATGACTCAATATACTAGGACAATGCAGGAAAATTGTAGACAAGGTTTCTAGGACCATACAAATTTGTTGAGGTCTTTCCTAATGGAGTTTTTCAACTTACTACCATTGACCCTGTCAAGTTCAAAATAGTTGTCAATGGTCATCGCCCCAGATTATATCACAAGCCAACTTCCAAAGAATATTTCCTACAACAATTCACCCAGCATTCAACACCTGAGCTTCCTACAGCCGAAGGAAGTGGACCTAGTGTCCCTCCTTCTGGCTAATCAAGGTACGTACTCTCTCATAATAAAGAATTTCACTTACATGGAAGTCCATTTCTTCACCCATCTGCCCATCCACCCATCCATTACCACCTTTCTCTCTCTTCCATCACTTTATTCCACCTCACTCCACTTCATTTTCATTAATTGCTCAATTTATTCTCACAAGGTGAGCGATACTTTCTCCATGATCTTTGCAGCAAATCTTCCACACATTTAGCTATGTGCGCATTAATTGCTATCTTTAATCATCTTTTAAGTGTGTTGATTTAATCATTGTACGTTGGTATAGATGTTTACATAAGATTACATCATTCCCTGTCAAAGCAACAGTCCTATCTCTCATGTGTGGACACATGTACAAATTTAGGTTGGGGGGAGGGGAAATAAAATTTAAATATATTTCCCATGTGTCAATCTATGCTAGGCTACGTCAAAAATTTAAAATGAGATAATTTGAAATCTAAGTGAGAGGAAGACTTGCATGTGTGAAGTGACATTAACTGCAACCACCATTTCTTCCCATGATAATTCCCCTTTATCACTCCTTTTCTTGCCATTATTTCCCCTACCGTAATCTTGAGTTGCAAGAAAAAAGGTGAAACAAAGAAAAGAAAATTCAGTCGATATTGGCATTGGAAATTTAGTAGGTACTACAGGAAAGTGAGCTTGATTTTTAGATGAGAATTGCAAGAAAGAAGTTGTAAAACATTTTTTTGATTGTAGACAATGGGAGGTGGTTTAATTCAAAATGAACCCATAGTACATGATGTTTTATTGCAGGATGCACAATGCCTGGCCAAATTTAGAAACTGTGGATGGCTAGATTACTTCCTAAAGCTAGATGGATTTGATGAAAGAATTTCCCTTGAATTCACCTAGAAATTTTATGAAGGAAAAGCAACAGTAAAAGGGTTGGAAGTTGTGGCAACTGAGGAAAGAATCATAGAGGTCATAGGGTTACCTATTGATGGTGAAAATTACCCTGCTTCTAGAGATGCCAGATTAGCTAGGGCTGAATTTATAGAGTTGAATGACCCTCCATTGAGCATTGATAAAAAGGGTGCAAACAAAATGTCTCTAACCAAGCCATGGAAGCAGATAGCCATTTATGTTATCAAGTACATCACCTGTGAGGGTCACCTATTGAATTTTCATTCCATGCATTTCAAGCTTTTGAATCACATGAGACATGGAAGGAGGATGAATGTGCCTAACATGCTATACAATCTCCTCTCAATCATGGTAGTTGAGACCCAAAAAGGTAGGGATAATTTTGTTTCCCACCATTGTATGATTAAATTACTAGTTGAAAAGTCTTTACATGATGTATCTAGAATAATCTGGGAAGAATTTATAAATGTTGATCAAATTAGACCTAAGCACTTAAAACCTAGGGTTTTACCTCAACCCCATAGTTCTAGTAGGAGATTGAGCATGGTTGAAGCCCTTTTTGATGCTTCAACCTCTAGTGTTGTCTCTTCTGTGAATCCCCCTGCAACAGAAGAAACCATAGAAATTAGTTCCTCTATAAAAGAGCACTCAAAAAAGAAAGTTCTTTCTCTGATTCTGATGATGACATTCCACTTGAAACCCTAATAAAAACTAGGGAACAAAAAAGAGAAGAAAAAATGAGAAAAGGAAAGGCCAAAACACAACTTGTAGAAAGGAAGGTGCCAAGTTCTAAGAAGAGGAAGGATGACACTATTCATCCTGTAGCCAAAGGAAAGTGTGAGAAACCTCCCAGGAAGTTAAAACCAGCTGAGCCTGCGGTTGGTACACCTCCATAGGAAATCCCTAAGTCTGGTGAGACATCACATGAGGACCTTCAAGCTCCAATGGGGTAGGAGGATGTCGAAGAAGAATATATATTTGGGAGAGAAGTAAATATAACACTGGCTAATCTGACTGGCATTGCAAAAGAGTTTGAAGAAAATCAAGATTTCCTGCAACATGAGCAAGATGTCCTACTATAGGATGTCCTGCAGCAACATCCAAAACTAGAGCAAGATTTCCTGCAGCCACAACAAGAATAAGAACATGAGTCCTTGCAGCAAGAAGTGGAAGAAGAAGCAATACCCTTACAGCCAGAGATAATTGCACAACCTGAGCCCATGCAGATAGTGCCATATGAGGAGTTTCCATCAACAAAAAGATTGGTAGGAATTTACAATCCTCCTAATTTTACAATACATGCAACAATTTTGGATTTATGGAAAGAAACAGAAAGAAGAGAGGAAGAATAGAAAAAGGAAAAAAAAAAATTGGAGGAAATTCAAAAGAGGGATGAAGAGATTGAGGATAAAGATGCAGAAATTGCCACCCTGAAGTAGAAGGTGGATGATATGGCAGCCTTGGAACCACAGATTTTGAAATGTAGGACCCTTCCAAGGGTCTATGCTCTACTCCTAAAAGAGAAGTATCTCTCTTTTAAGTTTTCAAGGATTGCCTTAGTTTGAATCCTTCTATTGACACCCCTATGGAATTTTTCAATGCTTATAGGATTGCCTCCCCTAAAATGAAGAATTTTTTGTGTGAGTTTTATTTGCATACTTTTGTTGTAACTCAAGACCATGATTGGAATTTTTTCTTGTATGTTGGGGATGTCCAATTAAGGGTTTATATCTTGGGTGCAAAATGAGATTAGTTGGGGACAACAACATGGATCTTATAAGCAATCAGAGTCTGATATACCTCTGCCTGTTAGGGATGAATCAAGCCAACCCAATGGATATTTACAAAGAATGGCACAAAATGCTTCTCAGAAGTAGTTATGGCAACAATATTATGCCTTGGATTGAGGCAGTTTACAATAAGTATGAGGTAAAGATAGCAGCAAAGGAGGAAACTATGAGAAGATGTATGTCAAAAAGATGGAATAGTCTATCTGATGAGATGAAGTAGGTTCAGCCTCATTCCATCCACAATTATATTGCATCACTAAAGAGGATTGATATGTATATTCAGATTGGAAGAACTCAGGGGTGGTCTTGGCTTCCCCTAACTTTCCACCCACCCATGCTCATGTGACCCATGCCAAACATTAGATTGTACCAATATGACATTGCTTTGAAAAATTAGAGATGGAACAAATTTGACAGATTGGGAGGATTCTATTGGGATCCTAATTCATGCACTACAACCACTGATGTTGGAGAGATATCACTTGCCAATTTTAGAGCTTTGACCAAGCAGAAGAATAACCCTTCCCCTACTGGAGGACTAGAAAAATGTTAGGTTGGGAGAAGTGACGGGCCTAGTTTTTGGTCCAATTTTAGGTAGAATCTATAGTTTATTTTCTGGTAGATGTCATGGAATTTAATGCTAAGTGTTGGTATTTTCATAATGTTTCCCTCAAACCATTTTCATTGGACTTAATCTTATCTCTACAAGCTTTAATGACATTTTAGATATTATGCGGAATATCTATATTAATTTTGCATGTCGTTATAGATGTGCAGTTATTATGTGTACTGACCTTGCCATGCAGATTCGATTTAATGATGTTAAGTTGAGGAAGACACCACTAACTGGGCATGCACCATAACCTCCTGCAAAGGAATTGATCCAAGTCAAAGGCAGTCGATGGAAGAAGATTCTTCATGCAACTGAATGTAACTGCCTTGTAGTGGACTTCAATGATTGAGCATGCATGGGCATTACTATTGAATTGAATATGCATTTGGACCTGCATGTCTGACCAGATTCCATGCACGTGTAACTACCATCACTCCATTTCATCTATTTTCCCTAAATGGTGTCCTCCTAGTTATGGAGTTAACTGCCTCATTTAGCTGTTAGTATAAATAATGATTTGGTGCTCCTTCAGGAGGTTGCACAGTTTGATATTGTACTTGCACTCTCTATTTTTTAGTAATATAGATGTACTACTCTTTTGTACTCATGATTTATAGTTAATAAAATAAAGTTCTGAGTTTGAGAATCTGAGTTCTCATTAGTTTTAGAGGATACTTATCCAAGGGGGGCCACTTGGTGAGTAATCTGTCTTCTTAGATTAGCATTAGTTTAGTGTTACTTATTATTTAGTACTTAGTTAGAAATCTAGCATCGACTATTCCTCCAACCACTAGAATTCCATTCTATGACTATTCCTGCAGCTAAAGTAGACAAAGTAGTTTCTTGTTTATCACTCAGATTTTCATTCTTGTTATGCATTTTAGTTTAGCATAGGTGTTGATTGATGTTCAACATTTTTTTAATTCATTTTCCAAAAAATTAATTTCAGTATTGTGTGTTCCTTAGCTATATAATGGTATGGCTACTTTGAGTTCCTAGTGCACATACTATGTTGACCCATTTCAAGGTCACATCCATGGGTTGACAAGTTAAATGAACCTTCATGATGATTGAAATGGCTATTGAGGTTAGATGTCCAATCTCTAAATAATGGATGTAAAGGTTTAGTTATTAAGATCATTGTAGGAGGGCAACATCTTGCACATAAGATGGTGAAGGAAAATAAGTAGTTTGACTTGTGAAGCCTCTTAATGGAAAACCTATTTGAGAATGTTAGAATGTCTTTGGTTGAGACTTATCCTTTCCGGTTTGGGTCTCTGCTCATATGTTTAGTATTCTAATTTCTGAGTTCTCTACCATCAAAGGATAATGTTAAGTGGAAGTCTGTAATCCCTGTCGAAAAGCAAGTCTACAAGTATCTAGAATGTATGGAAGATAAAGAAAGTTCATGCAAAGTCTATTTATCATCCTTGTAGTTGAATCTGTGCTCTGGTGTGATAGTCTCTAGTCAGTTTGAGGAGGGTTCCTCCTTTGGTAAGAAGGAGTTAGAGCTTGTCATTGGTGGTTCCACTCCAAAACCTAAGAGGAGGAAAATTAACACAAAGGATGTCATTGCTATCTTAGAAGAAAAGGAAAATTCTCTACCTAGATCTGACTCTTTTGATCTAGATGAATTTTTTCCAGTGTTGGATGAAGGTGATATGAGAAAGATTGGTGAAATGTGGTATCCCTGCTCTTCTGTTAGTAGGCTTAGAATTTATGATGCCTTGGTTGATTATCTACTCAAAAAGGGTATTACTATTTCAGATGTTTCTAACTCATTACCAGATGATCTGGTAGAAGTTGTTGAAGAAATGTTGTTGTGGGAAGGATCTAAAGGACATAAGTTCCAAGCTATGATTGAGAGAAGGTGTTTCAAATCCAAACATAAGTTATCCAAACACATTGGTGAGACAAGAGAATGCATTAAGGAGATGTATGACATCTACATGTATTATCTCCTATGGCCTACTGTTGTTGATAATTTTAGAAGCAAAATTGAAGCTATGGAATCTAAATTGAATGATATTGGGAAATTTTTTGAATTCTTCAAAGATAAAGGTGGAAAACAAAGAATAAGAGTTGGAGAGTTGCAAGCTAAGTTATTGTCTATTCAGAGATAGAGGGAAGATTTAGTTAGAACCTTCTAGCTGGTCAAAGAAATTATTGAGGTCTGATTGGATCATCTATGGTGCAAGAGCACCTACACCTCATCCTCCATTTTTGCTCATTTGATGAAAACATGTTGTTAGAAGGTTAGAATTAGTATTTTTGAGTATTTTTTTCATTAATAAGGTCAATCAAGACCATTGAGCAAGATCTAGGGTGAGTTTTTGAGTTTTGAGTCAAAATATGCAACAATGCAATTTTGCACTAAAAGTTGCTTTTGTAGCCTTTGAAGGCAAAAATGTGAATTTTTATGTAAGTGTGAAAGGTTTTCGGTCTTGAAAATGTAATAAGGCTGTTTCAATGTTATTTGAATGGTTGTTAAGGTCTTAGGTCTTTAGGATTGCAAAGTTGCTTCAAAATGCAAAGTTGTCATAAGGAAATTTGGCATAAAATCAGCATTAATGATGTAATTTCATTAACTAATTGTTCCCTCTTTCAAAAATTAGTTGAGGGAAGTTTTAAATGATGGAAGACAAGTTTAAGAAGCCTCCCTTGGGTCGAGGTTGGGCTGTTGTTGGTAGTTTTGAAGTTTTGAAGCATTTAATAAGAAGAAAACTTTGTTTTTTTTGTTTTTACAGCATTTTTTCCTGATCCTGTGCTTGGTAAGGCCTAGTACATAATTGTACGGACTCCAAATTTTAATTTTTTGAAAGAGGGAAGAGTCTAATTTATTTTGGTGGTGATTTGGCTCGTTTTCATTAAGAATCGAGTAAGTTACATTAATTTTAGTGAAAGTGGGTCTGAAAACTTGCAAAACAAGGGTTTGGTCACCAAAATGGATGTAATTCCCATTTCCACCATGGAAAAAATATAAAAACTGGTGGATTGGTAGATTTAGGACTCCTTTACATTCTGAAATTTGTTTCATATTGAAAAATGGAGTTTTGCAAAAGTTATGTGATGCCCTAGCTCTGGTTTTACCTTGAAACAGTCCAGAAAATGATCATTTGTAAGCATTTCTTTCAATTTATGATTATTTGAGTAAATAGAATGGATGAAACATGTGAAAGGGGTCTTGGGTAACCTGTTGGATTCCATTAAAGGAATTAGGGGTGTTTGGGTGTGCCTTGACAAGTTGAAAGCTTCCTTGTACATGCCTAGTTAAGCCTTGTTTATGGCTTGTAAATCAATCTTTTGATACATTTGCTTTGGGTGTTTGATCCTGTGCTTTTGGGAACTTGTGGGGGATCTTGTTAGAAGTCTAAAACCTAATTTCATTGTCTAGTTAATGCCTTTAATAATTTTTTATTTTGACTGTCCTATTTGGCAATGTTGCAAGGTTGCATGGGCTTCTGTAAGAGTGATGAAAGAATGGGAGTTTTTGAGTGTAAAGTCAGGTTATTTGGTCTTGTTTTGACATTTTGAGACTGTACACAGCATCCCCAAGTCCTTCAAACATGTCTAGTTGTGTGAGTTGAGTTGGGTGATCAAGTTTCTTGTTGGAAGGAATAGTGAAGTTGATGTGTGCATTTAGAGAAGCTATTGGAAAAAGGTATTGCTTCCCCTGCCACTCTGCATCAATCTATTTGGGATACTTTCTGATGTAGAGGATTGTGAACGATAGTGTCTATCTCTGAACTAGCCATCTTCATTTATGTTATTGACTCTACTAGATAGTGTGTGTGCCATAATGGTTTATGCAGTGCTAGCTTGGAAGAGGATTCTTCCAATTGTGAGAGAAAGGTACAAGAAAAATTTTCATGTGAAAAGTGTTATTTTTACTTGATCTCTTCAATGTTCTTATTTGGCCCTTTTCCTTTGATGGAAAAAAGGGGGAGAAAATGAAGAGAAAAAAAACAAGAAGAGGTATTGAATTGCTTAACAAAGGGGGAGTGCTTGGAGTTTTGGAGTTTTGTGTTTTTGTGTTTTTATTGTTTTGCCATCAATGCGAAAGGGGGAGATTGTTGAGAAGTTTTTGAGATTATTTAGCATTGTTTTCATTAATGTCAAAACCTGGATCCGAAAGGTTGAGTTTTGGATGATATACAAAAATGATCTATCCTATTGTATGCTTAGATGTTTTGTGGTGTGGATGTCATGTATGATTTGGATATGGTAGTACTTCTTTTTGGGACATTTGTGGAAGATAGTCAATGTAGAATAATGAAATATAATCTTTTGACATTGGCTACTTTTCTCAAAAGCTTACTCTAGGTATCTTTGCTATTCGGACATTCATTTAGCATGTTAAAATTTTTGGTATGCCAAATTGTGTTTCTCCGATTGATACTAAAATTGATGATAATCAAGATTTGGTCTTGGTTGTGGAATTACCATCGGCTCTAGAATATATTTCATGTAGTTCAAAGTTTTCTATCTTCTGATAATTATGTGATGTAATGAACCTATCTTATGTACGACCTATTTATGGGTCCCTTGGTAATGTGGAAAGAAGATCTTTGTGTGTGACCTATCTTTTGGGTATGGTGCTAGCATGCAAGGCCTTATTGATTATTTCAAGTTTGTTCTTTATGCCGACATGTTTTGTGGTGATCTAATTCAAATTGTGTTTGGCCGACTTAGAAGACTATGAAGACATTATGTTTGGCCTACTTAGGAGATTATGAGGGCATGGAATGGTATAAGTAAAAGTTATTTTTGTTTGATGAAAGAAGTGTGGAGTATGGTGTGTGTGAGCATATAAAAGGGTGTGAAGGAAGAAGTAATTTGATTTGTAGAGGTTGTGCGAGGAAGGTGTGCAGAAGATTATTGACCAGATCTATTGCAGACAGTTATTGTACTCTTAACCGAAACTGAATTCATGCATATATAGATGCAACTCCATCAGTTCACTTTTGGTAGTGATCCTTTCTCTTTTGGCAGTGATCGTTTTTATCTTTGTTTGTAATATCTAGGAATTGAGCCCACCGACAATGAGCCTTACCTACAGTGAGCGACTTGGTAGTGATCCCTTTGTAAAATCACCTTAATCGGTGTTTTATAATTGAGAATTAGCATTCTTTGTGGTTTCTCCCTTCTTGGGTTTCCATGTAAGTTCTAGTGTTCATTGTGCTTGGTGTTGTTGTGTGCATTCATGTTCATATCCATTTGATTATTTTCAGATTGATATAAGCCTACTCTAGATTAATTAAAGAAAATAATTTTTTTTAATGATAACTTATTCAACCCCCCCTCTTTGTTATCTAGACTATTCAATAGATCCATGGTCAACTAGCAATATTTTATAGGGAAGATCAAGGTATAACACTTGGCATGTAGTTTCTGTGATGAGGGGGCCCACTTGGATTAGTAATGCAATGATGCCTTGTGATACCCATTCTTGGTCATCATATGCCATGATGGTGGTACTCTTTGTCTTTTCAACAGTATCTTCTGAATAGCCCAAATTTTTGATCAATTGAAGGGTACAAATGTTCAATCCAACGCCTCCATCTACTAATACTCTTTTGACCTTGTTCTTATGAATGATGACCTCAAGGTGTAAAGCATGGTTGTGAGATGGTTGTGATGCTAGGTCTTGCTTGAAGAAGGTGATAAGGTAATTAGTGATATGGCCTACCATAGCTTGAAATCAATCTATATAAATATCCTTGGGAATGGATGAATTTGATAAAGCTTTCTCCAAGATCTCCCTATGTGCAGAGGATAGCCTCAATAATTCTAAGATTGATATCTATGCGGGGGTATTCTTAAGCTGATCTAATAGATTGTAGTTGCTAGGATTTGATGTTGGAAAAGTAGGTTGTGCCCTAGATTGAGATAGGACTCCTTGGACAATAATTTTTCCACATCGTGTGGTGACTCCACACTTTGCACTAGGCCCTTTGATGGTGACAATGGTAATGATACTATCACAAGAAGCCACTACATTGGAATAGGTATGTTACATGTTTGTGTAATCCTTAGCTTTTTCATTGTTCCCTTTGCTATGATCTAGCATAGGGTTCTTGTATATCTTAAGATGTTGATTCCCAACTAGTACTTCAACAAATATGGTGTCATTCTCTATGAGGTCTTTGATAATATTCTTGAGTCTCATGTAGTTTTCCATTTTGTGTCCTTTGATTTTGTGAAAGTCACAAAGGTCATTCTCGTTGTACTAGGAGGGTTTCTCTTGTGGTTCTTGGTAGTTTTCAAAGTTGGGAAGTGTTATTAGATTTGACTCTACCAACTTTTTCATGATGGTTTTTATGGGTTTAGATAACTGTGTGTACTTGCATTTAGGATAGTTGTTCTTGTTAGTGGTGTGGACACTGAAAAAATGTCCTAAGTCTGCAAGTGTCATTTTTCTTGGTCTTCATCCTCTAATAATTAAATAATTTTAATTATTTAATTATCACTAACCGTGCATTCATATATTGATTAAATAGTTTTTAATTACTTAATTTAATTATTTCTCTATCACCTTTCATCTATAGTTAAATAATCATCATTAATTATTTATCTATTCATGGGTCTTTTAGTTCTTCTATAGTTAAATAATTATCAAAATTATTTAACTATCCGTTGTCATTTTCCCCATTAAATAATTAATCTAACTTAATTATTTAATGTCCATTTTTCCATTTTCCTCCAATTTAATTAAAATGGTTGAATAACCATTTTAATTAAATGCTCATTTTTCATTTTCCTCAAATGAATTATTTATCCTCCACTTGTCCATTTCCTCCTTTTTCGAATAAATAATTTGAATAAATTATTTATGCCTCCATTTTGGTCAAAGATTCATTGTTCATTAGTCTCTTTCATGGCCTTTATTTATGTCCTAGCCATCTAGCATCATAGCCTTCGGTGTCATAACTATCATAATCCTCCCATGAATAGAATATTCTTGGTGCATCAATTTTGGACCGTTGATCTTGGAATCTTTCTAGAAGCTTAATCTCGAACATCCATTTTGTAACCTCCCTCTCATGAATCCTCATCCGTCGATCTTTTAATCTTTCTAGAAGATCGATCTCATCCATCCATTCAAATGGTTGTCTATAAAAGCAGCCTTCCTCCATTTTGACCTTAACAACCATTTTGTTTCCAACTTTATACTTACTATTTGTAGGTATTTTTGAAAGTCTACTTCAAAATCTAAGGGAAAATATTGCAAAAGGAGAAATAGAAGAGCAAGAGAAGTGATTCAAGTGCAAACATGGGGAGTATTTTGGTTTGATGCTTTCATTTTACTCACATTTTGTTTGTTTTTTCTTATTTAAATGTGGTTCATGGCATAGAGGTGTTGACTATCACTTTATCTAGGCTAGGAATGTTCTAACCCCATCTTACATTGGTGAACCAAATGTGAAGGACTATATTTTGCAAATTTCATACGATTTTTAGATGTTTTTGCAGATTTTAGGTATGGAAAGACACAAGTAATTAATGCAATGACACATTTTCTAGGAAACAATGCATTTGACTAGAGAAGTGACAAATTTGACTATAAATGACACATTTGTTGAAGACCTTCATGGGTAGGAAAATTCAAATCTAGAAAAAGGACACAATCACTCTAGTGTGATGCAACACAGTAACACAATTGTTGTATAGAATGACACATTTTTCTGCTCAGTATAAAGTTTTAGTTGCACTACCTTTTCAATTTTTCTTTTGAGTTTCTTGAGTAGAGTAGTGTTTTATGGTTGCTAATATTCTATTTGTAGTGTGTGGCTTTGGAGTGGAGCTCTCAAAAACTGCTTCTTTTGAAGCAAAAAAAAAAAATTGAGCTCTTTTCATTTCAGTTTAAGTGATTTGCATTTTCTTTTAGATTTAATATTAGATTTATATTTTTAACTTAGTTTAGATTTGAGGTTAAATTTTTTTTTCCTTCTTAGTTTAGTTTTATTTTATTGCAAGGCTGATTTATCTAATTTGGATTTGGTGCAGGAAAGGTGAAAGCATAAATATACGTTTGTTGAAGACAAAAAATCAAGGAAACAACTAATGACATTTGATGCAGGACGTTTCTTGAAGACTTGATTTTAAAACTAATTGTATTTTAGTATAGAAAACACTTCAATTGGTGCTTAGAAAGAACAACTATCTTCTTTCACATAGATTTAACTAGGGGGTTAATGAATCACTATTTTTCATGCTTGTAAGATGGTAGGTATTATGCTCTCACCTTGTACAAACTGAGTAATTAGAAAATCAGACCGATCTATTTTTATGTTTAGCCATAAGAGGTTCTGCCTTGGTGGGGAAAAGTACTCACCTCAAGGGAACGACCCAAGCAGTAACAGGTTAAATCCATGTCCTTCCAAACCGCTATATAAATTTTTGATTGTAAGTTTACAATCAATGGGGAGCAGTACGTGATAGCTCTTCCCCAGTATCTTTATTATGTGAAAATCCCTTGTTCTAAGGGTTGGGAGACCTCTTGAGGTAGTTTATTATAATACCCCTTGAACCAGATGCCCTTACTAGACACCTCTTGTTTTAGAAGCCAAAATTGTTCTATTTGTTGGCGTAGGAGGTCAGACCTCTGAAGCCATCCCAAATTTTTGTAGCTCATTGTAGAGATGGAAAATTTCTTGAGATCCTTGTGGTCTTAGGGAATTTGGAACTTGGTATGCTCGATAAGTGAGTGCTATGGAGGGGAGCTAGTACTACCAAGTTCCTAGGCTATCCACTTTGAATAGGTGTGGATGGAGAAATCCAAGTGGGAACCCTACGAATATTGTCCTTGCCAACCATAGGATTTGTGCTTGCTATCTTGAAATAAAAACTTTTTCACATCAAAACCAGACCAAAAACAAGTGTTTGATAACCATCTATTGTATTTTCCAATAACATTTCATCAAAAATAATCAAAATTTCATCAAAATCTAGTTCAAAAACATCAAAATCACCAAGACAACATTTTGGAAAACTGTAACTACCAGACACAGAGCTACAATGGATACTATGAACCAAAAATGAGAATTGGAAAACCACAACTCGTTTCCTACATTACATTTGCTGAAAACAGAGCCGCACTTGATACCGTGAATTGCAACTAAGAACTGGAAAACCATAAATGTCTGCATTCATCGCATTTACATAAAACAAAGCTGCAATTATCTACTAAATAGAAACTCTCAAAATCCTTGTCCAAAATCAGATCAAATCATTTTCACAATGACCTTTGACTAATAAACCAAAGACTTTCAAACTTCATCACTTCATTCTAGCATTTCCATATAGGGAAACATTGCATTATAGGTTACTTTTCCTTCATCCTTTGCATTTCAATAGATTAAACTTTGATCATTAGGCTACAGTTTGACCTTCAAATTTTGAACATAGGAAGACCTATGAGCTCTTGGAAAATCCTCAGTTTTATATTCTCTTTTTCATTGACCATTATCCCTCACTTTGTTAGTCTTTGTTATTTTCACTTTTATCACATTTGAGTCTTAAGCTTATGTCCTAGCCTTGACTCAACCTTATCAAAATTATCCTCTTGGTTCCCAAAAATGGTCAATGACATTTGGAATTATTACCTTTGGTTCACAATAGCTTCATTTCCATCCTTTGTTTAATTTTTTAGGATTCCTTTGCATCATTTAGACTCATATTATATCCCCTTTCATTATCTTTCCAAACTTTTATCTTTAGTCTAGATTGCCCTTCGCATCTTTATCCCAAAAACACAAAAAAATAGTACATCATATCATTTTCCCCTAAAATTTTCCAATTAGTCAACCTTTCATATCATTTTGCATTCATTAGTTTCATCTTAACCTTAGTTGCATTATTACCTTATTCTTCAATATAGCATCACTTACTCATTTTACCGTTATCCTTGATCAAGATTTAGCTTCATCATTATCATCCTTGAATTCTCATATCAAAAAATCTAAAAAGAAGAAAAATTCAAAACAATTTTTTTAAAAAGAAAACATAGATTCATCCTCGTCTTGCATTAGCCTCATTATATTTATATATAAGAAAATAAAAAATATAGCATAGTTTCATCATCATCTTGCATTATCCCTAAACTTGCAAAAGTCTCACATGGTTAAAACAAGGTCACAAGCCAAGAGAAAAGATATGGATATTTCAAGGAACCCCTTTCATGACATTACCCTTGGAATGGATTCAAATCATTCTACACCTCCAAGAGACACATGACTATGAGAAAAAACATGGGAAAACTTGAACCTAGAAGAATTCAACAAAAAATTGACTCCTCAAGAAATCGAAAGAGCCTATCAAGACCCAATATTTTTAAGCATGATTTATCAACTTGTTAGTCTTAACCCTGGGTATGTGCAGGATCATCATGGAAAAAATAGGTCCTTAAGTGGCAAAAAATTCAAAAAAAATAGAGTTAGGAAACTTGACGTAAAAAATTGACTAAGTTATCTATATTATTTCAAAAATATGTAAGAATAGAATTTGTAGCAAATTGAATGTAGTTTCTAAACTACTAGGTTTTTTTTTTTTTTTAATTCTATTAGGTGAAAATTTCAAATTCAATGCAGTAGTACTTAAATTTCAGCAAAAATAAGGTGTTTGTCTGACCACCCTAACCTCAATAAAATGATAATATTATTTTATAAGATTTTAGATATAAGTAGAGGACTCATTTTGATGTGATGCATATTTTTTGTAATTTTTTCCAAGTAAATAATTAATTATGAATTTTTTATTACAACTTTTAAAAAATATAAATCGTATGTTTGACCACCTTAACTTGGTCAAAACTTCGTGATTTTTTTTTTTTTTTGAATCCTATAGTATGCAAAGCATAGAATGTGATGCATGTTTCAAATTCAAAAATGTGATAGCATTTGAAAGCTATAGATGTTTTTAATCAGCCTATCAATCAGACTTTAGTCATAATTCAAATAGAAAATGAATAATAATTATTTATTAAATTCAAAGTAAAGAATAATTTATATTGGTGGAAAGTTGAGAATCTCCTTTAAAACCCTTTTTGTTTCATCAATTTAAAAAGTCGTCAGCCACATACCCTACAAATACCCATCATATTGCCACTTTTTGGCCCATCATGATACTGCACATACCCCCCTAATAGATACTTCTATGCACTAGCTACGAAATGTGAAAAATTGCCTCAAGGATTTGATGTATGAACCATTATAGAGTAAGAAAGTGAAAACTCATTTGCATTTGGCATACCCTCATCACACATGAAAAACATACCCCTTGGGACAACCAAACACATGACCACCCCCACCACACACATCCCTAACAAGGTAACCCATACTACTACACAAGGATAGAGTTTCACACTTGGGAGTCCCTCAAATACCATTGGAAAGACCTTCACAAACCCCCTTTTCCAACAAAACACAAATCAAGGTTCCATATCACAAGGTCACACACCTTTGATCCAAAATAAAAATCAATTTCTTAAGTCCACACTGCAAAATACAAATCAAGGTTCCACATCACAAGGTCCTACCCCTTTGACCCAAAATGAAAACCAAGGTCCTAAATCTACACTTCACAACACAAATCAAGGTTCCTTATTCCAATTTCAAGGTGCACCTTCATCAAGTCAAAACCCACCAACTAAATCTAGAAGGGTTCACATTATCTCATGAAGGACCCCAAATCAAAACAACAATCAAGGAGCTATTCCATCACTTCAAAACAATAATCAAGCAGTTATTCCATCACTTCAAAACAATAATCAAGGGTATATTCCATCACTTCAAAACACTAATCAAGTGTCATTTCCATCATTCCAAAACTCCACTCAAGGACCTACACCTTCACTTTAAAATACCGATCAAGGACATACACCCTCAAATACCAATCAAGGAACCTTAACTTCATATCAAAATACCAACCAAGGGATCCAACCTTCGTGTCAAAACATTAACCAAGGACCTACATCTACATTTCAAAATACTAATCAAGGACCAAAATATCAAAACCAAGGCATAAACCAAGGTTCCACGTCTTAATTTCAAAACACCATACCACATGCAAACATGACCTTTGGAACAAACCCAAATACCAATTTCATCCCAAATCAAAAAAACACACACCAATATGGCAATCAAGGTCATACATCACAAAACATCAATCCCAACTCCAATCCAACATATGACCTTAATACAAACATCATGACACCAAACCAAAATAATGCAACACCAGCCTTTGAATTTTTGATACAACAAGTGCGGACTCTTCAAAAAAAATGATAAATATGCAAATGGGAACTAACAAGAAGACCTATTCTATGGAGGAATTGTGCCCCTCTCTATTTGATCAAAATCTATATATGCCACCCTTTCCCCCTCATTTCACAACACCGCCTTACTTAAGTATAAGGGGACATGGGATCCAATAGAGCACATTCTAGAATTCAACACATCATGTATGGAAGTCTCATATGACCCTACCTATTTGATGAGACCATTCCTGTGAAGCCTCACAGGTCCAACCTTAGATTTCTTTGCACACCTTCCTCTAGGAATTAGAAAATGGGGTGAACTAGTTGAAAAATTCATTAATCATTTTGCCTCCAACATTAAGAACAATTTCACACTTGCAACATTGAGCACAACCAAACACGAAGAAGGGGAATCACTTACCTCATTTTACCAAAGATGGTGAGGTTTGGTTTAAAAATTCCCTTGTCACATTCTTGAAAGACAACTTGGCACCATGTTTGTGGAAAACCTTAATAGAGAATTGATGAGTCGAATTCAAATCTAATGTTACACAACCTTTGAGGAAATTCTTGTTAAATATGTCCTTATTGAAAGAGGTCTTATTGCCAAGGGACTAGTCAAAGTAAACAAATAAAATTTGAAACCGAACAATGACAAGAGAAAATACTAGTCCCAAAATAAAAATGTCACAAATGATGGAGTTTTTTATGCCAAACTGGTAACCAAAGGTCCTACCATTCAACTTAAAGGTCCTTCCTCATCAAATGCATCCAATACACCAAACACACAAACACAAGACCAAAACCAAATGCTAAACACAATTCAAAATAATCAACAACAAAGAGGTCCTCCCTGCACCAAAAGAACAAGCAACCCCTTTGGTGAACCTATCACATCAATCCTCAAATGGATTTTGCAATCAAATGACATCACACTACTAGACACCAAAGACTATGAACCTTCACTAATCAATCTTGAGTGGTGGAAAGAAGACAAATAGTATGAATACCACTATGGGAAAGGACACAAAACAATCAAATGTTGGACACTCAAGAATATCATTCAAGACCTCATCGAAGATGGAACCATTTTAGTTGATAAATCACAAGCCAAAATGAATGCAAATCATACCATATTCAAGAGCCCCTTGCAAGACCATGATAAAGGAAAAGCCTATGGTTCAAGGAACAGTAATAATGCCAATTACGCAGCTATCAAACACAATTACAACACTATCATCCTTAATGTGAGACCTTTTGATGATCACATTTCCACTATCACCATAAAAAGGCCAAAATAAGATTGTGTTGTTGCCACCCACATAACCAAGATAACTATTCCAAGTCCTACAAATCCCCAACCAAAAATTCAATATAATCTCCTAGAGTAGCTAGGGAAATCTACCATACAAATTTCCATCTTTAAGCTCCTTCGCATCTCACCACAACATAGATCCATCCTTGAAAAATCATTGCAAGAATCCTCCATACCCACTTACCTGGATGTCAATGAATTTTAGGCGATGGTTGGATACCTAGCTATGTTGCACCATGTCACCTTCTTTGAACAATAATTTTTCACACCAAAATCTGATCATAACAACCCCTACACCTTGAAGTATGTGTTAATAAACACAAGATCAAATGAGTCCTAGTAGATGGAGGAGTAGGTTTGAACACTTTATCACTAAAATTGGTGAAAGCATTGGGATACTCTGAGATTTGTATAGACCAAACCAAGAAATTTTTTATCAAAGCTCTTGATGATGTTGAGCATTCTTCCGAAGGCATAATTTCGCTTCATGTAAGAGTTGGTCCAGTAGTACAAAACATAGTATTTCACGTCTTGAATCTAGATTTTCATTATAACCTTCTCCTTGGCCGCCCATGGATTCATGCCATGAGGGATATCCCATCCACCTACCATCAATGCCTCAAGTTTCCACACAATGGCACTGAAATCACTATTCAAGGTGACCCTAATCCTTTTCAGTATTGTTCAAACCTAAAAGGAACCATTGAACATCAAGTGCCCATCAATCGAGAGGCCTCAACTTCATCAACCACTCCATCTCACTACATTGACCCATCCACCCTTGTCAAATCATCCACTTCATTCACCACACCTTCCACACCAAAAATACAGATCCAAGAAAAAGGATGCAGAGAGTACAACATGAAGAGTCTCCTTTTCATTGGAAAGTTACCTAAATCACCAAAGTCATGTGGAAAACTGCATCTTGTACAACCTAAATTTATCATCCATAATCCTTCTACCACCTTCACTAAATGGGGGGAACTTACCAAAGAATATTTAGATGATCACATTCTCACATGGATGTACCGAGAAGATGAGGGAACTAAAACTAGGAAATTAACAATTGAACAGTACTCAAAAGGGTTCCAAATAATGAAGCGATACAGATATAATGGAAAAAGTGGCCTTGGTCTAAATAAACAAGGAATGTTGGAACCTTTGCAACCTCCTAAACTACTAAGTCACCAAGAGCTAACATTTGTACCAGTAACAATGACTATCCAGGATATCAAGATAACTATGAGTGTCATTGCTAATGCTTTAGATGAGACTGAGACATCTGAGGAATCCTACTACTATGAAATTGATTCCAATGAATATGAATGGGATTCCCTTTATTCCACTACTTTCAAGGACCTGGATAAACTATTTGGGACATTTTATGATCCTTCCCTTGAAAGAAAATTTTATCAAATGCTTACAATTAATCCCTTGCCAATATTTCCAAGTTCCCGTCCAAGAGTCCCTTTGAACAAAGAAGAGTGGATCAAACACTTTTGGGTAACCATTGATTCTGCCTCTTGGGAACCTGATGACTCTACTTTCGTCTGTACTCTATCTGCCTACACTATGACCCTTGAAAATACTGATGATGGCTTACCCCTTGTCTACCCTCAACTCATAGATTGGGATCAACAAGAACCACCAAGTTTGGACACTTTCAAGAATGATGAAGCCATTGCTAAGTTTTTAGGAATTCGTGAAGGAATACCGAGTGGGGATCATAAGGGTGGCTTTGCTATAGAACTCAATTATAGAGCATACTTTGGTGAGGTTGTCCTTTCCTCTAGTCACAAAAGTGAAAATGAAAAAAAATAAAAATAAAATAATAGGTCTTTAGGTGAAAACCAAAAGGTGCCTGTTGACCATGAAAAATTAAAAATAAAGGACATATTTGAAGGTGAAAACCTCTCTAAGGTGCTCAAGGATGGAGGACTGTACTATCTCCCTATAGACTGAAAGAGATTTCCATTTCTTATAGAAGACATAGAAGTGAACATTGGTACACAAGAAAATTATAGAATCATACAGTTGGTAGCATCTTTGACTATCAAGGAAAATCTGCAGTTTGCAAATTCTTTTCAAAAATACAAGTCAATTTCATATGGTCATATGCCGATATGCCTATATTGGATCCCAAAATTGTCCTGGATCACTTGCCACTCTTTCCAAATGTTAAGTCATATAAATAGAAGTTGAGGAAAATGCACCCCCAGATTGCACTCCTTGTCAAGGTGGAACTGAAGAAATTATTGGATGTTGGATTCATTCGCTCAATTGATTATGTAGATTGGATACCAAACCTTATTCCTATCACCAAAAATAATGGTCAAATTAGAGTATGTACAAATTTTAGAGATCTCAACAAATCTTGTCCCAAAGATGATTTTCCTCTACGAAACATTGACATCATAGTAGACCTTATTGTTGGGTATGAAATGCTATCACTTATGGACAGATTCTCAGGTTATAATCATATAAGAATTTCCACTAAAGATCAACCGAAGACAACTTCCACATGCACTTGGGGAACCTTTTGTTGGAATGTCGTGCCATTTGGACTCAAGAATGTCAAAGTTACATATCAGAGAGCCATGACCACTATTTTTCATGATTACATGCATGTACTTATGGAAGACTATGTTGATGACCTTTTCTCTAAGTCTCTAGAACGAATTGGACACTTAGCAGTGTTCAAAAATATTTTCACATGATTTGAAAAGTATCAACTTAGGCTTAACCCAAAGAAATGTGTTTTTAGGTTCCAATCAAGAAACCTCCTAGTATATATTGTCTCTCATAGAGAAATAGAAGTTAATCCTACCAAAGTCAAAGCCATCTTGGAAATGCCACTGCCAATCAACATCAGTCAATTGAGAAAATTACAAGGAAGACTACAATCCATCTGTAGGTTCATTTATCAACTAGAAAACAAGATCCATCCCTTTAAACACATGTTATGAAAAGGAATTCCCTTCAATTGTACAAATAAATTCCAGGAAGCATTTGATCAAATCAAGCATTACCTATTAACTCCACTAGTTCTCATGCCTCCTATCAATGGAAGACACTTGATACTATATGTGATAGCAACTACATCAGCATTGGGGGAATTACTAGAACAAAATGACAATGATGGAAAAGAAAGAGAAATTTATTACATCAATCGCGCCCTAGTCAGATATGAGTTAAAATATAGTCCTATTGAATGAGCATGTCTAGCAATGGTATTTGCAACACAAAAATTGAGACACTACATGTTAAATCACAAAACAAAACTGATTGCCAAGATTAATCCTTTGAAATACCTTCTCAGTAAAGAAACTTTGATAGGAAGACTAGCTAAGTGGGTTATGATCCTAAGTGAGTATGACATTGAGTACATAGACTGAAAAGCAATAAAGGGATAAGTGATAGCTGACCAACTTGCAAACGCACTAGTAAAAGAAGATCATCCCTTGATATTTGATTTCCCAAATGAATCAATCTTTGTAATAGAGACACCAGCCACATGGAAACTATATTTTGATGGGTCTTACACAAGTCATGGTTTAGGAGCCAAAATTCTATTCATCACACCTAAAGGAGACTCCATTCCCAAGTCATTCTGAATAGCATTTACATGCACAAACAACATGGCTGAGTATGAAACATTATTTACAGGACTACGAATGTCAATAAAATGGAAAATCAAGGATGTTGAAGTCTATGGAAATTCCTAGTTAGTAATTAAGTAAGTCAATGATGATTATGAAACCAAAGGTGAGAAATGGATGCCCTACAAGCACATGGTAGATAGTTTTAGGTTGTACTTTGACAACATCAAATTTGAATAGATATCGAGAATCCATAACAAAGTAGTTGATGCAATGGCTACAATTGGATCTCTCTTGGACATTCCCAACAATTCCTCACAATATGAGTTCTTGGTAGAACAACTATTGATCCCTTCATTCAATGTCCCCAAAACCGAACTTGTTGTGAACTTGTTGGTATTGAATCCCCTTGGTACAAGGATATCTATGCCTATTTGCATGAAAAAATTATCCCTCCTGAATTTTCCTTTAACCAATGCTAAACATTTATCCAATGAGCATCCAAATATGCCATCATCAGGGGAACCCTTTATTGTCGTATTCTAGATAGCACCCTCCTTCGATGTCTCGACTCAAATGAAGCACAAAAAAACTTACAAGAGATACACCATGGTATATGTGGAGCTCACTCTGTTGGTCCAACCTTAGCTAAAAATATCATGAGAATGGGATATTATTAGGCTACAATGGAACATGATGCTTATCACTTTGTGAAGAAATGTCACCAGTGTCAAATTCATGGAGATCTTATACATGGACCAGCTCAGGAGCTACTATCGCTTAATTTTCCATGGCCATTTTGTTAATGGGTAATCAACCTCATAGGAAAGATCCATCCCACCTCTTCTAATGGAAATAAGTTTATCCTTGTCGCTACTAAGTACTAAGTTACAAAATAGATCAAATCCATCCCACTAACCTACATTACTGGGAAGTAGATAGGCAAGTTTATCCTGAATTACATCATTTTTCACTATGGCATCTTGTTGTCCATCATTATAGATAATGGCTGCCCTTTCAAGAATTAGGATGTCCATGAGCTTTGTGAAAAATTCCATATCCAACATCATTTTCTACTCCATATTACCCCCAAGGAAATGGCCAAGCTGAAGCATCTAATAAGACTATCCTAAAAATATTAAAGAAGACTATCAATGACACTAGGTGTGACTGGCATCTGCAACTTAATCCTATTTTATGGGCCTATCACACCAATGTTCACACCCCTATAGGATTCATGCCATAATCCCTTGTCTATGGATCTGAAGCAATACTTCCTATAGAGGTTGAGTTACTATCCCTATAAGTCTCCATACAAGGATTGATTGATCAAGAAGAATATCATGTATCCCACCTACATGAGCTTGGATTATTGTATGAAAAGAGACAAAATTCCTTGACACATTTGCAAGAATATTAGAATCACCTTTAATGCAGTTACTATAAGAAATTATGACCTAGAAGCTTTGACATTGGTGACTTAGTCCTAAAAGAAAATATGAAGAATCAAGCAGAATGAGAGAAGCCTAAAAATTTTGAACCTAACTGGTCAGGCCCTTATATCATCACAACATCATATGGATTAGGTTCTTATCAAATTTCTACTGCTAAAGGAGAATCATTGTCTAAACCTATCAACAACATGCACCTTCACAAGTACTACACTTAATTCTCAAAGTATCCTCTTAAAAAGTCAAAAATACAAAAAAATCAAAAAATGAAAAATATATTCACCCTAATGAAAACCTAGAAAAGAGGCATCTTGGTGAAAACAAAAAATTCAAAAAATTCAAAAAAAATTGTAAAGAGAAATAATTCGTCCAAAAGTGCAAACCACTTCGGTGGCGCTTTGGATTGGTACCATGGTGAAAACCTAGCAAACAAGCGCCATGTGTAGTCAGTCTATGCTCCTCCATCTACTATCACTCTATCTGGTCCTTTCACCCATTCACGCATGTCACTCACTCAAAATAAAGCTTTATCATCCCTTCCATGGCCTGGGAACCACTGACATCTATTATCCTTAGTTTTCATAATCATCCCTCGCATTTATCGCTATCCCTTGTATATAATCTAGTGGTCCTAGACCTAACTAGGGGAAATTCCTTGACTCACATCTTCTTGGGAAATAGCATATAGTATCATCTTTTTAGAAAACATCAAAATCCAAAAAAATCCAAAAACATCAAAGTCCAAAAAAATCAAAAACATCAAAATCCAAAAAAATAAAAAAACATCAAAATCCAAAAAAATTAGAAAACATCAAAATCCAAAAAAAAATCATAAAACCATCAAAAACTAAAAAAAATCATAAAAATTTGGAAACTCCAGAAATAGAGTCTAAGTCTGAGTCTGAGTCAATTTGTTTTAGTAGGGTCGAACTATGTTGTCTTTGCGCATTTGCTACATAGGCAAGGCTTATCTTAAATGAGCCCTCGAGACATTAGGTTAGTCCTTTTAGGTTGTCCAAAATAAAATCATGACTTCATCTTTTGTCAAATTAAACAAATTCAAGTTGTGTTGAACTACGATGTCTCTACGTGTATAATGTAGGAAAGGCCATCAATGCATGAGCCCCTGAGGCCACCTAGGTCAGTCCTTTAGGGTTCATAGAGTCTAGTTTTATGTGTTGTCCACAAGAAATCATTATTCAAACCAAATCTTGAACCAATGGAAAAACATAATCAATCAATTTTTAAATAAATCAATCATTTTATCATCACTAGTCATATATCGAAATTGGGCATTATGTTGTTTGTCTCATTTGGTCCTATCTTTTGTCTCTTATCAAGATGCACCCTTCTTGAGATTAGACTTTTCCAAATTGTTCATTCACCTTAAGCAGGATATGTCTTTCTTGTAGTTAGGTACCTTGTCAACACTTGTCATTTGGTCAACTTTATCAAATGTGTTCCTTGCCTTAAACAGGATATGTCTTTCATAATGTTAGGTATTGTCACATCGCTTGGTCATATCAATCAATCTTTGTCAAGCAATTAATCAATCTTGTCAACATCGTCAATCAATCTTTCCATAATCAAGATGTGTCTTTCTTGAAACTAAGTACAATCAATCAAATCAATCAACCTTGTCAACCTTATCAATCAATCTTTATCAAAATCAATCAACATTGTCAACCTTATCAATCAATCTTTGTGAAAATCAATTAATCTTGTCAACCTTGTCACCGAATATTTTCTTAATTAGGATGTGTCCTTCCTAAAACTAGGCCCAACCAACCAAATCAACTGGTCAATAGTTTTTTAACTCAATGATCAATCCTTTTCAACCTATGAATAAATTTTATCATCTTGGTCAACTTAATCAATCATCTTCATCAATCTTATCAATATCATTGGCAAACACTATCTCTATTGGAAAACACTTTGTTGGTCTGAATTTGTCTTATCTTTTTTATTGGTTCTTTGGTCATGTTACTAGTTACCTCTAGGATGTCTTATTAAAGGATTTAGAGGAACGATGATGGATCATGACCTCTTTTCTTTGTTTTCTACCTATGGTTTGTCTTGGTAAAAAGACTGGGATAATTGGGTCCTTAATATGAGTTGAGGCATTCCTTGTTTATTGAATTTTTCTTTTGACTACTTGTCTCTCCCAAATGGTCACCTTGCACACCTTGGTCTATGTCATACCATGGTGTTTGTGTTCCATTTACAACATTTTTTATGCCCAATGATGATAAACAAAAAAGCATGAAAGTTGGTTCCCTCATCATTTTCCCATCTAGCTTTCCATCTCCATCTTCGTTTCCTTTTTCATGCTAACAACCATCTCGTCCATCTCTTCCAAGCTAACATTTCTTCTGTCTACATCTTGACAGGGTCTTATGACACACAAAAATATCTTTCATACATAATCATGTTAGATAGCATCATAGAAAGCATCATCATCATTTCATTATTATACTAAATCGCATATATTTGCATAAGAAAGCATAAAAACAAAAATTACATCCATATAGAATTCATATCTCATCATCATATTAGCATCATCACATTAGTACGTATTGTATTGCATTATACATTTCATCATAGCATTATATCCCATATCACATGGCATTGCATTTCATATCATACCACATTTTACATCATAATCCATTTAATATAACATTGCATTTCACATCACATTGCATAATAATGATAATGGGGCCTATCACATCACATATCCCATTTTGCATTCAATCATCACTTTTGAATTAATAACCCAAATATTCCATCGCATCAATACATTTTCATATAACATTGAAGTTGTTAAATTAGATTATTCCTATTACATCCATCACTTATACATATCATAATACACATACACCACCATATAAGATGCATCCATACACATCATAAAGAGCATAAACATTCATAAAACAATCATCATTGTAAATGCATCAATAAGCATACCATATTGCTTCTATCAAACTAGGTCATCCATACTGCATTTTACCATTCATACACATCATAAAAATTCACAACATAATCAAAAATGCATATCATAAAGCATATCAAGATCATCATATAGAATGCATCCACAAACATCATAATCATAGAACGAGTATCCATAACATAACATGACATGACCCTAAACTTAAAAAGAATAATCATATAAGAATGCATATCATCAATTGCCACCAAAATTATATCATACATATATCACTCAAAAAATGGTTACAGTACAATGTCATAATGTATCTCCCAATAAAGAGCTCATAGGCTTGATGGAAAAAAATACAAAGTGTCAAAATACATTGGTCAAAATGAGTCTATCCAGTGATGCCATGCTCCCTAGAACCCATGTTGCTGCTCTCACCCTAGCTAAATCTACTATGAGAGTGCCTACTACAAGACAAACCACTACTAACAACCTCTGAAGCACTAGGTGCCCGGTGCTCTAGTGGAACTGCCTCCTCATAGAGTTTCCTGTAATACAGCTCTCTACGCCCAATCTTAGCAACATCTCTATAGAACCATTGCAAGTGGAAATATAGTCTAGGATCCTCTGCTCTTCCTATTGTGCCCTGATAATGTATGTGTCTCTCTCTACCTGTAGGCCATCCCTCTCCACCCGTAGAGTTTGAAGCTCAGCCTCTAATGTTTGTACTCTAGCCTACAGACTCACCAACTCCTGATCGCTATCCCCTGTACCACCTCTGATAGGTACATCCTTGAATCCCTCATCTCCATGGAGAATCCTATCATGAAGGATCCACTCCTCCTCACCCATCTCCTCCTCAAGTTGGTCCTCATACCCTTCCACCTCCACATCCACAACAACTGCATCTATCAATGCATCGAGTTGCTTTGCCTCAGGTTGTTCTCCCTCTACCTCTGCATCCTACATGGCCTCCTCCTACCTACCCTCTTCCTATCTAGCCTCTTCCTATCCCTCCTCCTAGATAGGATAAAGTGACCCCCTCCTCCTTCATAGTCTCTATCGCTACCTCCTCCCACCATCCCCTCCTCTCCTGCCTCCATCACCATCTCCTCCATCTCCCCCATCATCACCCTGACCACCACCTCCTCTCCCTCCATCTCCTCTGTCTCCCTTTTCCTCTCCCACCCCGAGGATATCATCCTCATCAAACCATTGGAGCTAGCTGATCTAGATTAGTCAAAGGAATAGGCCTCTGCACTACCCACCATGCATCGTACTCTATCAAAGTGTTTACATCCATTGGCCCCCCTCTCCATGCCCACAATAGTTCCTATAATCCATCTATGGCCTACTCAGTTGTAGCCACTATAATCACTCCCCCCCATGATGTCACCTATCTGGATAACTGAGCAAACACTTTTGTACCCCATGGCACTCCCTGCTACTCTCTGAACTATCTCAAAACTTGATCTAGTAGGTACATATCAATGATATGTTGTGTCTATACAGTCCACCCAATAAGGTATCTCTCCTACTGGAACCACTATAGATGTTGATCCTTATCTAGCCATTGAACAGAATCCATCCAAGGCCTCCATATGAAACTAGCCAAAGTATCCAATCCATGCCGCTAGTACCTATATCTCCAACATGTGTTTGTGTGACTGCTCCTCTATATATATACATATGGTATGTTGGTCCCCAACTAGAATACAACTGGTGGATGAAACACTGCAATGTGCTCCCAAGCCTAGACCATCAAAAGAGTGACTCCGCAACTCATGGATTGTCCTCGCTAGTATACAATATCATGAAGTTGAAAGTAAACCATCACTAAAAAACATGGACCCCATGCATATAAAGTCTCATTGGCCATCATCCCAAATAACATCTCTCCCCATCCAACTGGAAATCCATGTCCTTGAAAATATGGAATGACTACCTTGGCTATCAGAGTGCATAGTATGCAATCAAAATGCTTATATCGCGTAGCCAATGTTTCCCACCTAATCTGATACCTATCAATCCCCAGGTCTCAAACATCATCATAGACATAGTAGGTGGTCAAAGCCTGATACCTTCGATCCAAATCATACCTAACCTGTTTAGCTTGGATCATTAGCCGTAGGATCCTATAGAAATCTTCTAGTGTCATCATGGCCTCTCCTACAACAGATGAAATGAGCATGTCTCTAAATGCCACCTCTTAGCAAGTGACATCAACATCCCCCTGTTTTCTCTAATAACAAGCATGAATGTAACGTGATATAAGCCAAGATGCCATAACCTATGATTTTTATTTTTGGTCAACTGGTCTCGCAACTAATAAGTCTCTGGTGGTCATGACTCTTGTGTGTAAATGAAATCTATATGAACTTGTGACTAGCATGAAAAAAACTGTGTTAGTTCAACAACCTACCTTAACCTATTTTGCACATGTTAGAAAAGAAAATCAATCCTATGCTAGGGAAAAATTTTCATTAGTCAATCACGTCACATTATTATCAATTGCATTGTAGAACTATCAGTTACATCGTGGTAGTCCAATTGCACATAACCCCTAATCACTTGTGACTTATTCCTACACTTGTGTCATTTCAAATACGATTGTGACCTATCCATATGATCAATTGTGCATAACCTCAGTAACTTGCATCATAGAGTTGCAGTTGTGATTAAGAAAACTTCAGATGTGTCGATCCCTAGCAATTGCATTGGAAGAATTCAAATACCTATCTTACCCTAGGAATGTTGTTATCACTTGCATTAAATTGTAGGAAATTGCGTTGAATGTGATAGCACTTGCGCCTATCCCTGAATGATGCAATTGACAACTAAAATTTTTACCTATCTAAAAATGCATGAAATTAGAATTCGACAAATTGGGTTTGTAGGTATTCACCGAATCTCCTATTCCCTCCGACCATCTAAATGTTTGCACTTGGTATGCTCTATTCTCACTACAGGGAATGCACTCCATTTTCACTTAGACCTCCTAATCTCCAAACTCCAAATGTGCAAAATGAGCCTTTTACTTGCTAGTTTCCTACTTATACCTCCTAAAAATTAGGGTTTTAATAGGATTTTTGCTAGCTGCACTTTGCTGAAGCCTTGAAACTGCATTTTATCTACCCTGAGGGTCCTAAAAGTCATTTACTTTTCCCCCATAGTATTTCCTAGCTATCATTTTTTCTTATCGAGACACTTCACCAAATTTTTGAATTTTTTTGAAAAATTGTCAAATTTTCCCAAGGGGGCATACCCGTACCCTGATTTCATTGGGGCATCCTAGGGAATCTCTTCACTTAATTTGTTTGACACAACATGATGAACTACATTATGTGAAAGAGGGGAAAAATGTGGACACTGAAAAATATCCTAAGTCTGCGAGCATCATTTTTATTGGTCTTTGTCCTCTAATAATTAAATAATTTTAATTATTTAATTATCCCTAACCATATTCCTTTATTGATTAAATAATTTTTACTTATTTAATTAAGCCACTTTCTAAGCTTTATTCTATCCTAATCAAATAAATTAATTAATTGTGTCACTAATTCCCCTTCTTCTTCAATAATTAAATAAATTATTATTTATTTAATTATTTCTCTATCACCTTTTGTCGATAATTAAATAATAATCATTAATTATTTATCTATTCATGGGTCTTTTAATTCCTCTATGGTTAAATAATTATCAAAACTATTTAACTATCCCTTATCATTTTCCCCATTAAATAATTAATCTAACTTAATTATTTAATGTCCCTTTTTCCATTTTCCTCCTATTTAATTAAAATGATTGAATAATAATTTTAATTAAATGATCATTTTTCATTTTCCTCAAATAAATAATTTGAATGAATTATTTATCCTCCACTTGTCCATTTCCTCCATTTTCCTTTTTCAAATAAATAATTTGAATAAATTATCTATGCCTCCCTTTTGGTTAAAGATGTCTTGTTCATTAACCTCTTTCATGGCCTTTATTTCTATCATAGCCATCACATTTCATAGCCATCAGTGTCATAACTATCATAATCCTCCCATGAATAGCATATTCTTGGTGCATCAATTTTGAACTGTTGATCTTGCAATCTTTCTGGAAGTTCGATATCAACCATCCATTTAATAAGCTCCCTCTCATGAATCCTCATCTGTCGATATTGGAATCTTTCTAGAAGATTGATTGCAGTCGTCCATTTAAATGGTTGTCTATAAAACCAACCTTCCTCCTCCATTTTGACCTTAACAACCATTTTGTCTCTAAATTTCTACTTACTATTTTTTGGTATTTACACAAGTCTACTTCAAAATATGAGGGACAATATTGCAAAAGGATAAATAGGAGAGCAAGAGAAGTGATTCAAGTGCAAGCATGGGGAATATTTTGGTTTGATGCTTTCATTTTACTCATGTTTTATTTGTTTTCTCTTGTTTAGATGTGGCTCATGGCTTAGAGGTGTTGGTTGTCACTTTATCTAGGCTAGGAATGTTCTAACCCCATCTTACAAGTGGTTCACCTTTGTTGCATGTCAGTGTTGTTGATTTGATTATTTTGAGGAGGTGTTGTTTGTTGCACAGTTGGTTGGATGTTAGCAATGTTATTGTTGTTTGGCCTAGGGGCACTTAGGACTACCTTAGTATCTACTACACCATCATTTGGTGTGTTCTTTTTCTTATCCCATACATGAGGTTTTTCATTTGAAATAGGTTATGGGTGGTTGTCTTTGTAAGCTTGATTGTTTACCTATGATACTAGGTCTCTCTCGATGTTAAGGGCTCTAGGGACAAGATCCTCATAAGATGTGATGCATTGCATTTTCAAGTGGAAGGATAGATCTGGATCTAGATTTACTATGATAATGCCCACTTCTTGTTAATCGGGAAGTGGCCACTTTCTTTTACTATTTCTTTGCCTCCATTGTTGCAAGAAATTAGCAAAGGATTCTCCTTTTTTCTACTTGAGTGTGTATAACTCTTCTAAGATTACATCTATGTCAAGATTGAAGGAGAAGTGATCTATGAATCTATCAATGATTTCTTGGAAGGTTTTGATGCCTGGAAGTAACTATGAAAACCAATCCATGGCAAGACCCGTTAAACTTTGTGGGAAGAGGCACATTAAGTATGAATCATTATTAGCCACATCCATGCACATGATGTTGAATTATTTGACATGGTCCATAGGATTTCCTCTCGCTTTGTATTTATCAAATTTGGGGACCTCAAATCTAGGAGGAAAAGGTACCATTACAATGTTTCTATTGAATTGATAAGGACATAGGTTTTTTTGTGTATGGGGCTTCTTCATCTTTCCCATTTGGAAATCCTACATTTCTTGTGATAACGCCTTAACTTGTGATGCTAGATTTTCTTGTGAGTTTGGTGGAGGAACATATGTTGGCATGATGGATGAGCTCTAATATGATAAAGTGTTGTATGGTGTATATGACAGTGTAGGATAAGGTGATGATTGTGTGGGTGTATATGTTCCTAACGGGTTTGGATTTTTGACTTTCTTTTCAAGGTTATAGTAGGAACCTTGTTGTTGCACGATCAATTGTTGTTGTTTGGCATACTGCTGGGCTTGTTGGGCTGCTAGGGCTGCTTTTTGTTGTTTCACTACTAATACGGCTTGTTGTGCTTGATGTTGTTGTTGTGCTTGTTGTTGTTGCTGTTGTTGTGTTGCTAAGGCGACTTATCATGCTTGTCGTTGTTGTGCTGCTAAGGCAACTTGTTGTGCTTGATGTTTTTGTATGGCTTGCTAATAGGCATGTTGTGCTTGCTTTTGTTGGATGGCTTGTTGATAAGCTTAATTTTCTTGTTGTAAAGCTAAGGCATGTGCTTGCAATGTAGGATTGTTTGATTATTGGGACATCTATGATGGATTTTGGGTGTTGATGTTTTGTATGGGTAGAGGATTAGTGATAAGAGGTTGGGGGTTTCCTTGGTTCAACATCCCTTGTTAGATAGTGGATTGGGGTGGAGGAATGTAAGTTTGAGGTCCCATTTGATTTTGCATGGTGAAGGGGACCATGGGGAAAGATGAGGATGTTGGCAACATAAGGGTAGACAACTGATAGAGGGGTGAATCAGTTGTCACCGAATTTCAAAACTTATCAACTTTATTAACCTTATTCTCTGATCTAATTATTAACCATGGAATCATAAATCATCAACACAACAAAAATACACATAACACCAATATTTTTTACATGGAAACCTTGTTAGGGGAAAAACCACAGTCGACGTTAGTCCACAAGATTATACCTTGTTAAAAGTATAAGAAGAATAAATGGGGAATGCAAATGTATTTAGGCACACTGCCTAGAGCTCACTGCTCAAATACAAAGGAAGACACACTATCTTACAAAAATATTTGAATTACAACCATCCATAATTTGAATTGAGAAAATAGCATATGCTAATGCCTGATTATAGTTCCAGTTAAGCACATGAACACTTCTTCACTCTTCTTCACTCTTCTTCACACTCTTCTCTACCTTCAAATGATCTTAACATTATTTTCACACAAGAATCACACACTTCACATAATCATACTTCAATTCAAATAAAAAATTTCTTATATATATCCGCAACAAGAAATTACATCGCTACAAGTCAGCCATAAAGAAATAATAAAATGAATACAATCAGTCGGACCAAAACAATAGATAATTTTCAATGCAAATCATCCAAGGTTAGCCACAACTTAGTGAGGACCCAAAACAACATCTCCAACACAAAATCACTTCAATTAATTTAAACTCAAAGATCCACAACCCGCTACAAACACCATGTCGGCCAAGAATAAGAAAAACATGAACATGCAAGAGAAATTCTCGGATCACGATTACAACAACCAACACAAACATGCAAAAAGGATAAAGTATGATCTAAAAAAATCTACAAGCATCATGAATCACTAGAGAAGCATCCATAACAACTGAACTAACTGAAATATCATCGTTTTCAATCAAGAACACCAACTGAAGTAACATAAAAACTGTCAAAATGAAAATCTTGATAAATTGATTAAATCTTCACACAGATCTCTGAAACTCAACATGGATAAACTATATATACTCAACAAGAAACCATTTAGTCCAAAAAAATTGATCATCAACATACAGAACTCACTGACAGACTGAACTTCACTTCACCATTGACAACCTGCAACTCATTCTATTACAATTTTCTCAATATCCTCGACATATACAACTTCAAATTCACTAATTCTAATAGTGTTAACATCAATGACAACCACATATCATAAAAAAAACAAAAAATCCAACAATTTCCCCTGTGGCATTGATGGTAACACATGGTGTGAAAAACACCATCAACGCAACTAACTTCAGCACTTACTCCACCTTAGGTTTTGAATCTTCTCCCGAATTCTTCTCCCTAGAAATTTTTTCACATTACTCTTCTCCCCCTTTGACATCAATGTCAAAGATCTCTTTTCTCCATGAAAACTCTGAACCACACATCTGAACTTCTGAACATCTGACTACTCCCCCTAAGTAGCATCCACCACAACATCAATATGAAACAAGATATGACTATGAAAATCACAGACTAATGCAATACAATGCATCTTAGTTCTGATTAGGAGGGGTAATCACCCCTAAATTCCCTCTGAAATACTCAAGATTATCCTTAGAAAATGACTTTGTAAAGATATCTGCAATCTTCTCCTTAGTAGGTACATACTCCAATCCGACTTCCTTTTCACTCACCTTTTCTCTCAAAAAGTGAAACTTGATAGATATATGCTTGGTCTTTGAATGCAACACTAGATTCTTAGAAATATTAATAGCACTTGAATTATCATATAATATAGCAATAGGCTCATCATAAACAACTCTGATATCCTTTAATATCTACTTCATCCACAATACTTGAGTACAATTGCTAGCAACAACAATGTATTATGCCTCTATAGTAGATAAAGAAAGTGCATTCTTCATTTTACTCAACCATGAAATTAGCTTCTTTCCCAAGAAAAATTCTCCACCACTAATACTTTTCCTATCATCCAAATCTCTTTCCCAATCAACATCAGTAAAGGCACTCAAAGTAATATCATCATCTTTAGCATACCATAGACCAAAATCAACTGTTCCCTTCAAGTATCTAAAAATTATTTTCACAATAGTCACATGAGATTCCTTCAGATTGGCTTGAAATATAGCAACAATACATACAACATTCATGATATTAGGCCTAGTTTGAGTCAAATACAACAATCCACCAATCATCGATCTATATCTCGTATGATTTTCTTTTGGAGAATCATCATCTGTTGTTAATTTGCATCTGGTCACCAAGGGTGTACCAATTGGCTTTGAATCTTCCATACCAAATTTCTTCAACAATTCTTTCACATACTTGGACTGAGATATGAAGATCCCTTTGTCTAACTAAGTAGTTTGCACTCCCAAAAATAATTTCATCTCTCCAATCATTGACATCTCAAACTCATTCTACATATCATTAGCAAACTTCATGCACAAACTATCATCTCCTCCAAAAATGATATCATCAAAAAAAACTTCCACAATCAAATCTTTATCATCATTCTTGAAATACAAATTACTATCAGCAATACCTTTGTTAAATCCAAGCTTCAGTAGATACTTATCCAATCTGGCATACCATGCTCTAGGGGCTTGCTTAAGTCCATACAATGCTTTCTTCAACTGACAAACCATATCTCCCTGATCAGTCAATTGAAATCCATTAGGTTGCTCGAAATATGCCTCTTCTTCCAGTTCACCATTTAGAAAAGCTAACTTGACATCCATCTAATAAACCTTGTAGTCTTGCTAAGAAACATAAGCAAGAAACAGTCGCATAACTTCAATTCTAGCAACAGGGGAAAAAGTCTCTTCAAAATCAATTCCTTCCATTTGAGAATATCCCTTGCAAACTAGTCTTGCTTCATTTCTAACCACTTCACCTTGCTCATTCAATTTGTTTCTAAAGACCCATTTAGTTCCAATGAAATTTTTATCCTGAGGTCTAGGAACAAGAATCAATGTATCATTTTTCTCAATTTTATGTAGCTCTTCTTTCATTGCTTCAACCCAATGTTCATCTTTAGATTCTTCATTCACATTAGTAGGCTCAATCTTTGAAATCAAATAGTATTCTTCTACAATTTTTCTCCTAGTCTAGACACCTTTATTCTTATCACAAATAATCTGATCTTCTAAATGATTCAATCTTACATACCTTGGAGTCTTAGGACGTTCTTAAATTTTATACTCTTCTTCTCTCTCTTCTGCTCTTTCACCAGTTTCTTCTTCCTATTGATCTCCTTGATTCACCAGAATGATATGAACTTGATTTGTAGTCTAAAATTTGTTTGTACTATCATTCTAATCATCATAATCATATCCACAGGTTCTAGATGGTCTAGCAATGTCTTCATCAACCTTAACATTTTCACTTTCAACCATTTTCTTCAATCTCTTATTGTAACACCAATAGGCCTTACTTTTAGTAGAATAACCCAAAAATATTCCTTCATCAATCCTAGCATCAAAATTTCCTACATCTTCATCTCTTCTAATATAAAATTTACTCCCAAATATTTTGAAATATCTAACAGTAGGCTTATGACCAGTCCATAGCTCAAAAGGATTCTTACCAGTATCACGTTTGATTTGTACCTAGTTGAGGATGTGCATAGCAATACTCACAACTTCTCTCCAGTAGATATGAGGAATTTTTCCTTTCAACATCATAGTTCTAGCAGCATCTTGAACTATCCTATTCTTTCTTTCCCCAACTCCATTTTGTTGAGGGGTTTGTGGTGCAGATAATTGTCTCTTTATTCCATGCATTTCACAAATAAAATTAAACTCACCAAATGTGAATTCACCACCTCTATCTAATCTAAAACATTTAATCTTCAAACGAGTCTTTGTATTGACCATAGCCTTAAAGATCTTGAACTTTTCTAGAGCTTTAGATTTCTCCCTTGAGAAAGTAGCCCACACCATTCTTGAATAATCATCAATAAGCAACATGAAATACCTGTAACCTTGGAAACTTATGATTCTAGAAGGACCACACAAGTCAGTATGCACAAGCTCCAACAATTCTTTTGAACAATGTTGTTTGCTTTGAAATGAAATTCTAGTTTGCTTTCCCAACTGACATTGTTTGCATATGGCATTAGTAGGTTTTACCAACTTAGGAAGATCTCTCACAACCTTAGTAGAACTTATCTTGACAATGCTATCAAAGTTAACATGACACATTCTCCTATGCCACAACCAACTTTCATCAACATGAGCAACCAAACAACTTTTACTAGCAGCATTTAGATGAAAGATATTACCTTTTGTAGCTGATGTAATCACATTTCCAGAACATCCCAATATTCTATATTTTCCATCCATGAACTGAAGATTGTAACCCTTATCAACCATCTGTCCGAAACTTAAAAGATTATGCTTCAAACCTTCCACATATAGGGCAACATCAATATTATTCTTACCATCAAGAGAAATGCAACCTCTTCCATGGATCACACTAGCTGTGTTATCACCAACTATCACAACACTACCATCATACTTTTCAAAGCTCACAAACTTAATTTATCTCCTGTTATGTGATGTGAACATCCACTATCAATCACCCATTCATCTTTCTCTTCAACTCGAGTAGCTAGGGCTTTCTCCACATTTGTACAACTAGGAGATTCAATAGACATAGGATTATTTTCCTTGATAGCAATAAATACCCATTCGTCTTCACCTTTATCAGATTCATCATCTATCACACCTTCATCGACAACATAGTAACACTTCTTTTGAAATTTAGGCTTGTTATGTCTTGGTTTAGAAACTCTTTCTGGACACCTTGATGCAAAATGACCTATCTTATTATAGGAAAAAACATTTAATAGGAAACTCTCATTTATACTTACCTTCACCTTTGGCTTCTCTTTTCACAATTAGTGCTTCAAGCTCATTTAATTCTCTTTCTTCTTCTTCAAGTTGTCTAATTTCTTCCTCATACTTGAATGTCTTTCTAGAGGAACTCTCTCCCAGGTCATATATTTATTTATCTCTTCTAGATGTAGTAGCTTTGAATGTAGATTCAACCTTAGGAAGTGCATCACCAAATTAAATCAACTCAAAAGTAGTAAGCCTACCAATCAACATATCTCGAGTAACATTTGTCATAGTCTGGAGTTCTTCAATAGCTATAGCTTTGACTTTGTAAGTAACAGGTAAAGATCTAAGCACTTTAGCAACAATCTCTGATTCATCCAACTATACACCAACACATCTAATTCTACACACAAGTTCATTCACTCTTTGCATGAAAGTAGTAACATTTTCATCATAACCCATTCTCAACATTTCATATTCCCTTTTAGACTCTGCAACTTGGCAATCTTCACATTAGCATCACCTTCATACAAAGTTTCCAACTTTTTCCAAATATCATAAGTAGTCTTCAAATTGATAACATTAGTCATCTCAGTATCAGTTAATGAGCTCAACAATGCTTACTTAGCCCTGATATTGTACTTAGCATCTCTAATCTCAGTAGAAGTAGTAGGAACATTCTGTGGAATAACATACCTATTGCATGTAATGCTCCAATATGGTTCACCAATGCATCTCAGATGAAACTCCACTCGAGTCTTCCACAAAGAATAATTTGTTCCATCGAATCTCAGACTATCCTTCTTGTATGTCACCATCCCAGATCACCTCAAGCTATTAAACTTCTTCCAAGGAACCAGGAGCTCTAATACCAATTGCTGGCAACACAAGGGAAAACAATTGAGAGGGGCGGTGAATCAGTTGTCACCGAATTTCAAAACTTATCAACTTTATTAACCTTATTCTCTAATTTGATTATTAACCATGGAAGCATAAATCGTCAACACAAAAAAAAATACACATAATACCAAGATGTTTTACATGGAAACCCTGTTAGTGGAAAAACCACGGTGTTAGGTTAGTCCACAAGATTATACCCTATTAAAAGTATAAGAAGAATAAATGGGGAATGCACATGCATTCAGGCACACTGCCTAGAGCTCGCTGCTCAAATACAAAGGAAGACACACTATCTTACAAAAAGATTCAGATTACAACCGTCCATATTTTGAACTGAGAAAATAGCATCTGCTAATGCTTGATTATAGTTCTAGTTAAGCACATGAACACTTCTTCACTCTTCTTCACTCTTCTTCACACTCTACTCTGCCTTCAAATGATCTGAACATTATTCACACATAGGACTCACACACTTCACATAATCATACATCAATTTGAATAAATAATCACATGTATATATCCGCAACAAAAAATTACATTGCTACAAGTCAACCACAAAGAAATAATAAAATAAATACAAGCAGTTAGCCCAAAAAAATAGATAATTTTCAATACGAATCAACTAAGGTCAGCCACAACTTAGTGAGGACCCAAAAAAACATCTCCAACATGAAAACACTTTAATTAATTTCTCCTTTAAGATCCACAACATGCTACAAACACCATGTCGGCCAAGAACAAGAAAAACATGAACACACAAGAGAAAATCTTGGATCATGAGCACAACAATCAACGTGGATGTGCAAAAAAGATAGAGAATGATCTAGAAACATCCATAGGAATCATGAATCACCAGAGAAGCATCCACAAGAACTGAACTAACTAAAATAGCATCATCTTCAATCAAGAACAACAACTAAAGTAACATAAAAACTATCAGAATGAAAATATTCATAACTCGATCAAATCTTCACGTGGATCTCTAAAACTCAACGTAGATAAACTATATATACTCAACAAGAAAACCTTTAGTCCAAAACCTCTGATCATCAATGTATGGAACTCACTGACAGACTGAACTTCACTTCACCATTGACAACCTACAACTCATTCTATTACAATTTTCTCAATATCCTCGACATATACAACTTTAAATGCACTAATGGTAATAGTGTTGACATCAATGAAAACCACATATCAACAAGACAACCACAAAATACAATAGAGGATGGTTCCATTAGATTGTGCGATGGAAATGATGCACTAGGACCTTGAGTCCATTGATTAAAAAGGTTTCCTTGTCCCATGTCTTGAGGATTTCCTTGTGCTAGGGATGTAGACAATGCATTACTTGGGTTGATGGGATTCATTACCAAGGGATTGTTTTGAGATGGGTTGGTAATGGATGGGATGGATGTGGATGGTGGATCAACTTGATTATTTTGGGTAACCACTTGTTTTTATGTATTAATGGGCTTGTTGCAAACACTTGCTAAGGGTTGACTTGGCATGAGAGTGTTAACTTGCCCCTATTTTCCTACTTGAGGTACTTGGTTCACATTACCATGTGTAACATTAGGCACACTTTGGGTATTTGTGATGATGGATGAAGATGGTTGCGCTTGAATTGTCAAGGTTGTTGTGGCATCATGGAATGCAAGTGTTTTTCCAAATATTGGTGTCCAACTTGTGTTTTGGGGAAGGTTGGTGGTTAATGGAATGGTCATTTTGTGAATACCCAAAATTGTGTTTTCTCCTAGACATGAAGTGAGACCAAGGTTGGTTCCTAGTCTAGTTGCAAGACTAGATGTTAAGGGTTGACTTGACACAAGGGATGGAGTTGGTTGAATCATAGATTATTTTGAAGCTTGTGTCAAATTATCTGCGAGAGAAGTTGGATGATTTTGTTTGTACTCAAGGAGTTCTTTAGTATGTTGAAGTGGATTTTTTGTGACATCTTCTACCTCATATGGTCTTATTGGATCTCGAGATTGTTGTAAGAGGGTAGAATAACTCCATGGATTGAATTCTTGTGAATTTGGATTAATTGTGGTGGATGGTACTTTTTTTTCTTCCATGATTATCTTGTGTTGTGATATTTGTGTAACCATACATTGTGGGTCACCTATGGGAGAGTGATGTTGAGATTTATAATCTTTGAACTCTCTAGTTGACTCAAATTTAGGTAGAAGGGACATTCTAAGTATTTTTGGAGCAATGATGATAATGGGAGATGAAAAGGTGGATGATGTGGAAAATTATCTTTGCAAACATTTTTGGACAACACTTTTGACTTAAAGATTTGATTGTTTTGATGTTTAGATAAAGGATGTTTATGGACTTCTGAATCTTTAGGGTAGACTTGTGACATTCAAGATAAACTAGTTCAAATATGATAACTAACTTAACTAAATGGATGGAAAAGGATTCATTTCACATACAAAGTAGCTAAGTTATGATTTGGGTTACAGATGTTAAAGTCCAAAGTGTTGGTGTGTTCAAAATTTTGCAAAGTTTGATGAAGTGAAGGATGAAATATGATGAAGGATGGATGAAATGTTTGATCCAATTTTACCTAGAGTGAACCTTTGTTTTGCAAGACCAAGGTGATGAGAAACATGCTATACCTCTAAGGTGATAATACTCCAATAACTCAATGATTTTGGCAAAATAGGACTCAAATGACTTTGGAAATAGGACCCAATGATTTTGGTAAAGTGAAACTCAAGGATTTTGGATAATGGGACTTGGACTCAAAATTTTGTAATGTTTTCCTTATCTCAATTTTCTTGTTTTGGGGAGTCAAAGTTTCAACATACATCAATGTGAGGTATTCATTTTATTTAATCTTGGACTAATGAAGTTATTTTTACCACATACACTTGTCTTTTTTAATTTCAAACTAAATGTCTATGTCAAAAGCAACATCTATTCCACAAAGTCCATTTTGTGAAAATGATGAAGTTAGGGGCATAGTTACCTAGGTTAACTTTAGAAAATATGGATTGAGATATAAGTCAAGATATTTAGAAATATCTAAGGATAGAAATCCTTAGGACAAGTAGTAATATCAAGGCTATTTCAAGAGGTATCCATACTTAGACCAAAGGGTTTGAAATTTTGAAAAGACTTTGTTGATGTTTGTTTGCAATGTTTTGGAACCAAGCAAAGTACTAAACTGACTCACAAGAATTTACAGTCCTAGGTTGAAATGGCCATATTTGTTGAGTCCCCACTTAGATTTCTCCAAACAATAGGACAATGAAAATAGTTAGAGATTTGGAAACACTGGCTCCCCTCGATGGCACAAACTTCTCGAGACCACCAAATCTCAAAATACTGAAGATCCTAAGACCCTAGGGATTTTTTGTTTCAACAATGAATAGTAAAAATGTGGGGTAGCTTCAGAATGACCATTCTTGCACCAACAAGCATTAAGGATTTTTGGTAACTAAAAAATTTGGCTCTAAGTAACCAATCAACAAAACCTAACCATATACATACCCGCTTTGCCACTTAAGACTGTTACTACCATTCTCGTTCCACTTAAGGCATCGTACTAATTGCAGTATGTTATACAATCTAGTATAGAAGGTACTTTCTCATGATTTCCCAACCTTTAAAATAGCCCTCTGATAAATGTTCTTGCAAGAACTTTCCTATGAGTTTCCCATTGTGGGGTGTGTCTGATAGTAAGTCATATCTTAAGGGTGACACAAAGCATAAGTGTACTTAAGTATTTCTCTTCATCCAAGATCACACGAAGTGCAAGGGGATTGGATATGTACTATAAGTGCACACAAACAGTGAAGTACACTTGGAGTTTTTTTTCTCCACCAAAGATCGAATGAAGCAAGGGGATTGGATATACACTACAAGTGTGTCACAACAAAGTAGACACTGATTCATTTTACCAAATAAACCTAAGATGAATTAATTTTATGCACCAAATGAAATGTTAAGTTGTCTTGTTCAATTTTAAACCCAAAATAAGATGATGAAGTGAGGGTTCAATTTTAACCAACTTTGAAAATGAATTTTAAGCCCAATTGAAAGCTAGTTGGTCCTAAGATTGTAAGTTTTAAAACCCAATGGAAATTTAGTGGTCCTAAAAAATAAACCAAAGCAGCATATGATGGGTTATAATTCCCCCACAAGTGTCAAAACACTGTTACAGTAACTAAAACTAAGAAAAAATGAAAATTAAATTTTTCAATTTTTTTTAGTTTTTCTATGCTATAGTAAATCACATTTTCGAAGGCCTTCTGAGTAGAATTTGGGGTTGAAACTTGCATTAGTCCCTAAAAATTGACTTCCATAGGAACTTATTTTTAGGAACTAACTTATTACTCTTGGAGAGATTTCCAACAGTGCAAACGGATTCGAATTCTGAGCAATGAGTAGAAAGTTATGACCCCAACAAGTTGGGGTAAATTTTTTCCTAGTTTTTCTCCAAATCTGCAAAACCAGTTAGTCTAAAAACCAAAAATGAGAAGTCAGTGACATGTTAGAATTCAAATAAAGTCAAAAAATTAAAGCGCATGCTAAAAATTGATCACATTTTTTCCTACTAGAGATGGGCATCGTTGTTCACGATAGCATCACTATAAGTCATTTGGGTGTCACTCTGGTGAATTTGGGCATTGCTCTGCAGAGAAGATAGTGAGCAAGATAGCATCATTGTTTGGTCGAGTGTCACCATTTTCATATTTTTATACCTCTAAAAAAGTATTATTGTCACCTTTTTTAATCAGCGTTGGTGTATTTAATAGGTGTCATCATTTCATATTAAGATAGCGTCGCAATATGGTGACACCCTACAAAGTGCATCGCTGAAATTGAGTTGGGCGTCGCTCTATCCTACAAAAGTCAAAAGGAATTGAATTCAAGATAGAATTTGATTAAATTTGATTGATTTTTCCTCCCTCTAGCACCAGAATGTTGACTGAGGATATAGTATGGGTCGATTACACTTGATTCATGGAGAATCGAAGCATATTCATGCCACTAATACTCAGTCTTAAACAAGATCATTCAAATAAAAGCTAAGCTAAAAACTTATTGAAACTAAAAATTATGAACTATGGAAGCATTTAAATTTCTACTCTAATCCATCTAAAACTTATCCCATTTTGGAATTGGTGTCATGTTGATGTGAAACAATGACCCTTTTCCAATCCTCTAATTAGTGAGTTTGTTCCAATCGATTCTATTAAATTGAATCGATGAAACTAGTGTGATATGTGAATGAAAACATGATTTTAATCTAAAATGAGCATTATGTAAAGGATAATCTACCATGATTTTATGCTAAATAATTCAGATATGCAATTTCTAAGCTAATCTAAATGAGATTTAAACTAAAAAGATTCAAACCCTAATTATCTAATTAGCTAAATGGATGCATGGAAGCCATTAATGGAAGTTAAGCTATTATGCAACTAATTTAAACTAAATTATGCTAAATGTGAGTAAAGTATGAGTGTGAGTGTGAGTGATTTCAACAACATAAGTTTTCCATGAAAGATGAATGATGGATCCATTTGTCTCCAAATAGTGACCTATTTATAGGAAGGCAAATGATAAATGAAGGGTTGAGATCAAAAAATTTAATCAATGGTCAAGGATGGAGGAGATAAGAGGCATGGATCATGGATTCTCATCAATGGATGAGAATGCAAGATGATATTTAATCAAAGGTTCGCATTCCTTCCACAAACACACTTTTGACCTGTTTAAGAGGTCAAAGGTTAACTTGCTCAAGAGGTTTGAAGTTTAACTTAATCAAGAAGCCAAGTGAGAATATTCCATTTTTCAAATGATTGGAGAGAATATTCTTTGGAATATTCTCATGGGTGAGGAAAAAGGATATTTAGTTAATTAAAACTAAATTTAATTGTGCAAAGGAGGAATATTCCCTTGGAATATTCCTTTGCAAGTGGGAGGAATTTGGATTAATTAGATAATTTCTAATTAAACAAGGTTTTATCATGCAATTAGGGGATTTAGAAGAATAAAGTGATATTCATTAAATTAAATGGTTTAAAGAACAAGGGAAAGGTGAAATGGAATTTAATTAAACAACTTAGGTTTATTTAATTAAATAAGCAGAGTTAGGGAATTAAATTAAATAGTTTGATTTATCTAATTTAATGAGATGAGATGTTAGCGTGAAAGGAGGGAATTAACCTGATTAAATGAATTAGGTTAATAGATGTAAATGATATAATTAATTAAATAGCTAGGCTAATTCAATTAATTAAGCAAAAAGAGGATGGATTTGAGAGGAAATGATGTTAGCATACCTTATTCAAGTGCATGATATCATTCTAGACATTTTTCAGTGTCTACAGTAGGCTAGGACACTTGTCACATTGTGACAAGCTTAGATCTTGATCCATGTAGATGGATTCAAGGGCTAGGATTGAGTGGACAAGGATTGATGGTGAGGCAAAATTAAATAATGGAGGAAAGACTAATGGTAATTTTAATTAGCATAAATTAATTAATTAATTTAGTTGGATGGTTTTAAGATAAGGATATATTTAATTAAACAAATATAAAATTTATTTAATTAAAGGTGGTGGATGAGAGTAATGGATAAGCTAATTAAATAAATAATAAGTATTTATTTTATTAAATATTTTTTATTTTTATTTTAAAAGGTGCAATGCACCCATATTATTGGGGGTAAACACTTTTTTGACCGGAGCTATGAACCAGGTACAACAAACCACAAGAAACAACCAAACCTACGAGCACAAAGGCCCAGCGAAGGCACAAGGCATGCGAGCATTTTGACCCAGTGAGGGTTTGAACCCTGGTGGCCGTCACTACAACCAAGCAACTTGACCACCGAACCACACCCTTATCGGCTATTTAATTAAATAGTAGGATAAGGGGAAAAGGTTAAATTAATTAAATAAATAATAAATATTTATTTAATTAAATATTATGATAGATAAATTCAATTGTGGTTAGGTTAAGGTCACATTTCAAGTGTCTACATTGCTTGAAACTATTTTCTAGTATATGGTTGGGTTTGACTTAGTCCATTAATTGTGCTTCAAGATGGTGTGTCCCTTAGTCTCCTCTATGCAGCGCAATGTTTGGGTTCATGACATGGCTTAACCACCTCCCATGGGTCTTGTATAAATCTGGTGGTTGTATTGTGCATTAACAAGTCAATATTTTGGTGCAACAACAACCACTAATGCAACAATTGGTATCAGACCCAAGGTCACACGTTTGAACCCCTCGCTTGTGTTGGGGGAAATTGTTGCAAGATGGTGTGTCCCTTGGTCTCCTTTGTTCAACGTGGTGCTTGGTTTCATGACATGGGTTAACCACCTCCTATGGATCTTGTATAAATCTAGTGATTATATCGAGCATTAACAAGTCGATCTTTTGGTGCAACGACAACCACCAATGCAACAAATTATGTGTGCTCTTTCCTATTTTTTCCTTTCTTATTGTATTCTTGTGACCATGTTTCCTACTACCTTGGGATTAGCTAAGTGTTTGTTGAGGTTTCTTGGGAACAAAAATCCATGTTAGTAGATATCATGAAGCCACATATCATTTCATTCAAGATGTGATTTCCATAGCTACACTCATGTTTGACATAGCGTAGGGTATGAATTTGCATTAGTAAGTTCTTTCAAACATATTATTGTTAATTTCCTATTTGATATTATCCAAGTGGTTTTTAAGAGTTGGGTATGTGCAGGATCATCATGGAAAAAATAGGCCCTTAAGTGGCAAAAAAATCAAAAAAATCAGAGTTAGGAAACTTGACGTAAAAATTTGAATAAGTTATCTATATTATTTCAAAAATATGTAAGAATAGAATTTGTAGAAAATTGAATGTAGTTTCTAAACTACTAGGTTTGTTTAAAAAAAATAAAATCTATTTGTTGAAAATTTGAAATTTCAATGCAGTGGTACTTAAATTTTAGGGAAAAAATAAGTAGGTGTTTGTTTGACCACCCCAACCACAATAAAATGATAATATTTTAGATATAAGTAGAGGACTCATGCCCCGATGTGATGCATATTTTTTTGTAATTTTTTGCCAAGTAAATAATTAATTATGAATTTTTTATTACAACTTTTTAAAAAATATAAAAACTCGTATGTCTGACCACCTTAACTTGGTCAAAACTTCATGAAATTCAATATATTTTTTTTAATCCTATAGTATGTGAAGCATAGAATGTGACACATGTTTTGGATTCAAAAAATGTGATACAGTTTGAAAGCTATAGATGTTTTTCAATTAACCTATCAATCAGGACTTTTGTCGTAATTTGAATAGAAAATGAATAATAATTACTTATGAAATTCAAAGTAAAGCATATTTTATATCAGTGGAAAGCTTAGAATCTCCTTTAAAAATGCTTTTTGTTTCATCAATTTTGGGTAAAAAAATAGTCTTTAGCCACATACCCATCATATTTCCACCTTTTGGCCCATCATGATCCTGCACAACCTAGTTTATCCTTGGCCATTTAGTGGTATTCCTAGCTTAAGGATAGAGGAAGGTGCAATTATGGTTTGAGGAATAAGCTATCTTGTGTATTCTATTTTAGATTACTTAGTTTCTTAGCCATCTAGTGGTTGTTGGTTGTCTTTTTTATCGTGATTTCATGATGGACTCCTTCCTTCTAAAAGTTGGGTTCACTTGTTTCCATTACGATACAAATGTATATATTCTATAGCAAGATGATACTCCCACCTTCTTGGTTCTCTAGATGTTGATGTCACTCTGATCATAAGAATTCACTCATCCACCATATAGCTAGTGAAAACTATCCTTCACGATTAGTTTTTGATGTCATACATGGGTGTATTGAACTACTTATTATAGATTAAGATCACTTAGTCTTCTTTAGGTATCTCTCTTGCACAATCTAAGTGTTGGGACACAACTATCTACTAAGAGTGGGGTGAA